>JAAXNX010000866.1:0-22285 GCA_036491905.1 Folsomia manolachei
TTCCCATTCTCCGTGAAAATTTCTCACACTCCCAAAACGGTTGACTCCTGCATCAATTTCCAGTTTCGGCGTTCATCCTGACTGATAATTTCATCGACTCCACTTGCCTTCAGTCAACCCATAATTTCCAATTTTGCCTCCACTGGTAATATGAACCCCTTAATGATGGGAAATTTAAGTCCAGTAAACAATGCCAAAGAGAAAGGCATGAAAAGAAGCCCCCATCCCATTCATCGATTCATTCCTCCCTACCCATCCATCAGTCACTATAGAGTGCAATACCAGACACTGTGTTATTTAGTTTGATGGTGACCATGACCATCCATTAAATTCCCAATTGACACGAGAAAACCTAACCAAAGACAGCGATGACACCAACATCGATGGGAGAGGGAGAAATGGACATTAAAACCCGACTTTCCCATCCAATCACCCCTTCATTTCAACTGAAACTGCAATTCTATACATAGCAGAATGGACGGATTGAAAATTACTGACAACTATTTCCAGTTGTAGCTCCTTCTGTGCTTTGGACTTTCTTTACAAGCCAAACCGTGTTACAAACAAGAAGATTACAGTCAATGTCAGTCATCCATCCAAGTGCGAAGGCGAAGACGAAGACAAGGGTAGCTTCCTGGCTTTCTTTCCCCAGAATCCAATTCAACTCCCCGTGTCTCCTTATTGTAGTTCGGACCAATTGTGTGAATTGATATTGATACAAAATTGAGAGAATCATTGGAATGAATCTATCCAACTCCCTAGAAGAATATGGGATGAATAGAATCCTGGTATGGGTGGTAGACTACCACTGGTAGTTGTAGTATATAAAAGTGAAATAAAATCCAGATCGGATCGAGGTAAAGGGAAAGGAGCGAACGAACAAAATGATGACAATAAGATTCTCACCACCATTATTGACACTGAGCCCCTGCCGAGCTTTTCAGTTATGTTAACCAACCAATGTCAACAGGATAAGAGGGCCAGGGCCCTCCCAAAAGTTCTCACTCATTTACTCTGCTCATCCAAAAAAGTCATTTCTATTTTATCCCAGTTCTTATTCAGACTTCGTCAGTAGTAGCAATGGATGGATGTGAGACCAGCAAAACTTGCATGCTTCTTTTTTTTCATTCACAAAAATGTATGCAGTTCGAGACGAGAATGGCATCCTTTTGGCTCATCCTCTTGTTGAAGAAATTTTTATTACAGGATTTTAACAAGGATGAGTTATAGCTCCCAACCCAACACCCGACCACTAAATACAATTGCATAGCTGACAACAACAGGATGTCTCCCTCTTTTTTACACTTTATGCTGCATTAGCTTCATACTCATTCATTGCGTTAGGAATACAAAAGTTGGAATTGTGGGAGGGCGAGATAGTGAATTTGTTCCTTCGACTGTGGTCGAGTGAGTCGACTTCCATTTAAAATTGAATGAAATGGTTTCAATTTCTGGAAGATTATCATGAATCTCCTCACCTGGATAGGCTACAACAATGCCAACTTAGGAATCCGTAGTAAAATGGGATAGTTGAACAGATAGCTGGTGAATATAGTGGTTTAACTTCTGGTATTTGGTCGAGGTTGTAAAAGGATTTAGAATTTCTAATACAAACTTACAAAAGAAATGATGTTACCTTTAACACTAAGAAACATTCAGCTGTAAATTGTCCTGTAATAATGAGGTGACAATTGAACAGATTCCAACAGAGCAAAACATTTTTCTTTCGCATCAATGAGTGACAGAGACAGACAATCGTCAATCGAATTGTCAACTTGTTGGTGGAACTTTTTAAGGGTGGGAGGTTTTGGTTGGACTTTAAAAGAACAGGACTTTGCCCGATTGAGGAAAATATTCCCACACACATTTCAATTCTCTTTGGACAATGGTTATGATTCGTCTGTTACTTTGCTACGAATTGTATTGGACGGGGAAGAAAAAGCTCGTCATGTCATTACTTTTTTGTATTGGTGTGGTGTCTTGTATAAACATGGCATTGTTGCAAAGTATTGTTGCAATTTCTAGAAATTGTGAATCCAAGTTTCCTCCCATTCACCCATATTTTATAGAAGAATACAACTCCGTTATACCACCACACCACAAAATAACCTCAAGTTCATTTTATCAGTCTTCATTTTGACCAACCAAACTAAAAGGAATTTCAATCATTTTACGAAGGTGGTGTAAAGATCCAGATTTTTTCTCACGATCAGCTCCAAGCCATTCTTTTTTATTGTAGACTCTTGTCATGCAAGAGTTAGGGATAGAGTTGGTTTTGCATTGCATTGCATTTGTCCTGTCAGTGTCATTCATATGAATTTAGTGACAATAAAAAGAAATAAAAAGTTGGCGAGTTGATTCTATTTTATTTTATCGTGTCCATTTTTCAACTTGACAACGTATCTCTTCACTGGTTTGGTTTCTGCCGTGAGCTAAGTAAACTAAGGACTGACTGACTAGTACTTTATGCCTTTAAGACACACTTAATACAAAGGAACCCAACAATTTTTTACTTGTAGATATGAAGTGAGCTGGTTTAGTTGGAAATTTGGATTCAAATGGACAATGGGCAGTTGCCCGGATTGAGTTGAGGACCTAACCGAAGGAAGGTGTTGGAGTTATGTCGCACAGTAGGAGGCCTTATTAAATACTTATTCCATTTCTTTACTGTTTTTGTGCTCTTTTTATCCTTGATATTAGTTGACGAATATAACGAGCTATACCATGACATTGTACGCACATATATGGCCACTTGAGTTACTTACGGATGTCCTGTTTTGTTTGGTTACTTCTCCGTTTTATTCCAAGTTGTCACATTACTGCTCATAAAGCGAGGAATAAGTGTGACATTTCTTAATATAATGGTTATCCCCTGGTTCGTTGGGTCCCATCTTGTGTGGTATGCGAGTTGTGGGGCGATGTTTGATAGAAACATGGATCGTTCAAAGTTCCATGTTCAGTCTCAATAAGAGTCGTATATTGTTCCCTATATTATTTATGGAGTAATGAATCTTTCACTTCAGTTGGTCTTGGGATTTGACTTGACTTTCTCTGTCCTCTTGGTTGGATTGCATGCATGTATTTTGGTGGATTGTAACTTTGTGTAAATTTTATTTTTTATTTCAGAGCCCAACTTATCTTGATTCTTGTGATTATTATCTAAGAAGTCACAATTATTACAAATGTTGTTATTTCTCCGCACGGATATTTTTGCCTTCTAAATTGTTAATGAATTCAATATGGATTACCACCAACAATAAGAAATTCTATTTTGGGAACCCCCTCCAATGTAACTAGTAATTCTGGTTTGGAAGAGTAGCTTAAGCTTATTGCTCCTTCCTGCGTCTACAAAATTCAAGACCAAGTAACTATCCTGTTGGGAGATTTATCTCATTTAATTTAGTTCTGAAGGGAAGCATATCTACGAAAAATGCGAGCAGCTCACTGCTTTATCTGCAACTTACATTATCGTCAAAATTCTCGAGCTGCCATACCTTAATTTTGCTTTCACTTTTGTTGATTGCATCCCAAAAAATTAAGCTTTCGCCGAATTACTCTAGCATAATGAAAATTCAAGACGAGAAATTAGTAAATATAATGAGAACAGTAATAGTGCTCTTAATTATTAACAAGGATGGAGGAAACTAAGCCTTGGTTGGCTACACTAATTTACAAGTTTAACAAAGAAATTTAAGTTCACATAAAAAGCATCGGGACAACGTGCATTCACTTTCTTTGTTATCCGAGAAAACTTTGTCCTTCCATCAACAATCCTCTCCCGGACTCTTTCGTCTCGTCAAAAATTTAAAAGAAAACTTTGACAAAATGATTTTCCCAGAGCTCATTAAAAACTCATTACATTTCTGATTATTAAACCAAAGTCAAATTGCCACATCCCAACCTCACCCCACTCAACTCATCGGCATTCATGAAATATCTAAATTCGAGAGGAGAGTTGTCATCGTCTCCTTCCTAAAATGAACGACATTTCAAGACTTGAGATTGCAAATACAAACAAAACAAAATATCTGAAAAACTTGCTTGAAGGGTGAAAAGTTCCTACGTGCCCAAATTTAAGGACAAATCAGGCCAAACCAGGTTTAATACTTAGCACAAAATTTGGGACTTGACTAATTAAATTTTTAAAAGGCAAAAGGAAACTTTTGACCAAGACAAACCAAACGCGGTTGAAAGAACTGTTTCATTTCTAAGCGTAACCCTTTGTTTCAGAGAACTCTATGAAAAATTTAGGTATTGGAATTGTTGAGTTGAAGAAGTTTGAGAGTTTGTGGAAGAGAAGAAACAAAACAAAATAATTATTTCTGGTTAGAAAGCATGATCATCCCTTGGTCCCAATTCTTATTCATAATTGAGTGAGAATCCTTCCATTTTCTAAATTTGGGTTGGACTGACGAGTTTGGCTTCAGTTTGGTTGCTTTATAAAATTTTCAAGGACCACTATTCAATTTCTATGCATAGTTCAGTGGGAGTATTAAAATTATAGAAAAATAAGCTACAATATTTAGGTGCAGGTGAACTGACTGTGAATAACTGGAAAATTTTAAATCATAAAAATTTAAATTGCCTGACTTATTTGTCGCGGGTGAGATTAGTAGCAAACCTTTAGTTGTGTGGCTGCGGCCAGCTAATTTAGCTAAGGGTGGGTAGCTTAGGCGTAAGAAAAGTGTAGAATTACAAACAAATGGGACAAATCTGTTGAGAAAATGAGACTGTCTCCAGTTTTGTCATTTGTTCCTTTTATCCTCCATCTCGGTGATTAAGTGGTTTCGGGAGGAATGATGGGTTGCTTTACTGGTCGGGTCGGAGTCAAACTATCCAACTTCGATACAGCATAACGACTCTTGAACAGTGAGTGGGGCATATGTTGAAAAAGTAATGAATCCTGCGGAAACTGTAGAACATCAGCACAAGCACGAAATGGGATGACATGCTCCACATTACAGACATTTGTTGCATACATAAGTTACTGCTTAAGAATTCCTTCCTGGCCCTTCTTTCTCGGGGGAAGTAAAGTAAAGTCAGGTCGTGAATGTGAAGACAAATCAGTGGGAACAACTAAACTAGAGCAGAGCAAAACTTCTACTTTTTCAAGTTCCACTTCACCGAATGACTGACTCCATCCCGTGTGGAATGTATTGCTATACTAAGGAAAGCTAATGGGTCATGTTATTAGCAGGGGATGGGAGAAGTCACAAAGATTCCTTTATAAGGGACAAATGAGCCAAAGACTGTACGTCAGAATGCCACATGGTCAATGTAATAAAAACAGAGGCACACTATTTTCTCCGACACCTAAGAAAATCCGGACTTAATGGAATTGACTTGTTTGTAGCAATTTAGAAAAAAGGGCGAACAAAACATTGGAAAAGAGCATTTCATAAGAAAGAAATTTGAACCAAATTAAATTAGTTTCTGCTACTGAACCGTCACCAATATCTGCGTCACCCAACACCGGTGGGCTTGGTCTGAAAAGTTTTTACTTATCGACGGACGATGATAAGAAGAATTTTTCTTGCGAACCGCATAATTCCAATTTCTTTCCAGCTAATTGAATCACATTTCTTTCCGCTACCTCTCTTGTATGAAGCATTAGCTTTTAAATTCAATAAGAGAATTTTACGCAATGGAAAATGATGATGTCATCCCAACTTCTCAAGGGAGCGGTTTAAAATTTCCGTTATTCGTTCCAATACACAGTAAAAAAACAATCGACTTCTAAGGCCTGATATAAAGAAAGTATTTAGTTCAAGCTTTGAGCNCCCAACTTCTCAAGGGAGCGGTTTAAAATTTCCGTTATTCGTTCCAATACACAGTAAAAAAACAATCGACTTCTAAGGCCTGATATAAAGAAAGTATTTAGTTCAAGCTTTGAGCTGAATTGACCGTTCATCATAATATGGAGGGTGTGAGATGGATATTGGTCCTCTATTGTCTGTCGGTAGATATGTTACTTCTGTTTCCACTAACCTTTATAATTTCATAATGAAATTTTCATCCAACCCAACAATGGAGCTACAACTAGATTCACACCCAATCTGGACTCACGGCACGGGGAACAAAGGAGGAGGCAAGATTAAATTATCGAATCGAATGCTCTTTTATTTCTGCCCGAGCTTTGTTGTTACCGCATCAGTAAATTGCTCTAAAGTAAAGTGCGCTATCCCCTTCGCACCTCATCCTCATCCTCATCTTAAGAAAAGTTCACATTGTATTAAAGGGAAAGAAGAAAGTTTTCAATCTCATCCCAACTTAATCTTCATCTTCTCACAGGTCCGTACCGCCCATTCACAAATTAATCCAAGAGAAGTGATGTGCAGGAGTAGTGTACCGTGACCAACTCAATTCATTAAAGATGGACACCCAATACACATAATTTCAAGGTTAATCAAAATTTGAAACTGAATTGGAAGGAGAAGCAGCAGGTAGCCGGTTAGGTTTCCAGTGAGCTTAATACTTCACCCAGTAAGGATTGATTGAGCCAGCGGAACAACTCAGGAGTAACAAAGGATGAATATTTCTATTGTTGGTAGTTGATGTATGTATGCACGTACTTGTGCTGTGGGTAATAGATCTCCGATTTTTTTAATGGTAAAATTTTTGTTCCGTTCGTCCATGGAATATCATCTACATGTCATCTCGACCCTCGATGAACGGTGGCACCTCGCCCATTACAAAGTAAACCATAAGGAAATCTTGTACCGAAGAAGATTATCTTGTGGGAGCAATAGAGGAAGCGACTTTATTGGCTCAACATTTCATAACAAAGACTCAAGTTCCATACAACACAACCCAGGCCACACCAGGGAACAAAGGAAGTTTGGGTGAAGGTTTCTGAAGGTTTCTTACATAAGGGCAATTGTATGACAGCAACGTACAAGATGAGATGAATTCTATTGTCCTGGCTGGAATAACGTAATACCTCAAACAAGCAGTGCCGGCCAAGTTAAGTAGTTGCCACCGACGCTCTCACAGCTCTCAACAATAGGTGGTCAATTGTTAGGAACAATTCGTTCCCTTCATTTTCTCACTTTCAGCTGGGTGGTTCTCTGTTTGTGGTTGACAAACTGTGCTAAAATTTTAACTTCTCGGTTGGTTTGGCTTGACTTGTTTTTCTTCTTTGATTTTTACTCTTGACAGAAGCATTGCACAGCGAGTAGTCTATTTTAAAGGTAGGAAAAAGTAGGTGTACATAGGAATGTCGCGTCCTCTGTTTGGATTAGGTGTCAAGGAAAAGATGCTCTAACAAGGGCACCCAAGATCAGACTGTCTTCTGTTTTCCAGCATTTTTGACAAATGATCTCATTCCAATAGGCAACAATGGGGTGGTGGATAAAATACTCCACCCACTTCTACCTCGTACAAATAAAGGTATGGATAGAAGCAAAACAAAGAAATAAACCACCCACCCACCCAAACGGAAAGATGTGGGATCGGATGCTTTGGAAATGTGTGCAAGAAAGTTTAATTTTTTTTAAACATTTGACAACCAAATGAACGAACCATTGGCCACCTTCCACTCCGTTCGTGATGATCACTGAGTAAAGGAAGTCGAGATTTTAAAGTCCCTGGTTTAGTCTCGCTGCCCATTATTATTGGTTTTAGTCATGGTCATCATAAATGGTCATATATCAATTGCGGAAGGCTCTTGTCAAAATGTTGGCAAACTTTGTGACACTGTGTATAATGCATTTTGTGGGTTTATCTTGAATCTGCATGCATGGATTTATTGCAAGATACTGGTTCTGTTCTATTCCATGCAAGCATATTTCTGTCCTAGTTGTTTGCTGGCTGTGGGAACGTAAAATACATGATAAAAACATTTCAGATATTTATCTTTTTTTAAGTCTATTCGGGTGAGTGGAAATAACAATTGTGAAACAAGGACTACAAGATTTCTGCCCAATCTTGGCTTTGGTCGGATTCATATTAATTCAAATTCACACATCCAAACTTGACAAGGTTGACGTAGACAGTGACACAACAATAGAATGGACAAACTGTCATTTATCATTCTTCTCGTTGACTGACTGGAAATTTGATAATTGAATTGAATGCGTATAATAGGTTGAGCAATCTTCTGGAGTGGAGTTCTCTTGAAGAGTAAAATCTTATAGTGGCAGCAATAATTTATTGGTAGTAATATTTACTGGAATTTTAAATGAATGCCGAAATTGCGTAGATTGTGTCCACGTGCCACCTGGATTTGTACGCATGGTAGTAATCACCGATGTGTTACAAAAATCGGATTCAAATTTATAATACCATTTTCCAGACCGTTCCATTCCAACATTTCCGTATCCGGCCTGAGGGTCTCCACCCTGGAGACAAATTGTTGAAAAGTTCCTGTCATTATAGCATCCTCCATTCTATCTATGTTCCTGTCTAAACGGAAAAGATGATGTCGTGCTTACCTTACCTCATGACGAACGCTTTGATACGATGGTCATGAAACCTTTTGCTTAATTTATTGCCCAGAACCACACAGGTGGTCATTAGGCCAAAACTCACCTTCTTCCTCGATTTCATTGTGGTTTCATTCAATGCCTTCGTAACAGATAATTCACCCCGCATTCCTTTACTCGTCTCCTTTCTACGACTCTTCCTATTCTTTTTCAATTCAAATCCTAAACTTTACAAGGCCAAAGAATTTGTAAATGGATGGATTGTGTAAGTTGGTGTTGGAAGTATTGTGCAATTGCCAATCCAACCTAAAGGTAATGCAAACACATTCGTATTGTAGAGGGAAGTAAATGCGTATGAATAGTACAAAAGGAAGATTTTATGGTTTGGTTTCAACTTTAAATTCAAATTTAATCTGTCTAAATAGAATGGAATGGAATGGTTAACCTTACAGATGGATGTTTTATTCTGGGATGATTTTCTTTTACCCTTTGTCATATCAATATTTACTTACTATAGATAATTCATTGAACAAAGCATTGGTTAGCTTTAGATTTAGATATGCCACAGAGCCACACCAACTTGTGAAGTATTTGATCAAAGTCTGTAATAAATTTTTCACCTTTACGCTTCAGGGGTGGTTGAAATGCAAACAAAACAAAATATCGTAAAATCCTTAAACATGAAGGGAGTTTTAGTATTTGCTCAAAGATTTAATTTTTTTTAAAACATGGAGGATTTCTCTGATTAGAGTATGGAAGGCGATAAAGTATAAAGATTTGGTTATCGATTTATTTATATTTATTTTATGTTAGGAGTTTTAGTAAAAAATATTTGAGGTTAATTGTGCAAATCATTTGATATGCTGAAAATGTCGTGAAGACTATGTCTCGACCTTTACACTATTGCTTACTTTGAGTTGAGCTCAGATTATTTTGTTCATCCTATAAATACATTTTTAACACATGTTTTTATAAAACCATAATTTCGTCGTGTCCCCAGCCATGGAACACAAGCGACAAATCCATCCAAATCAGTTTTGCTTCAACGAGGACAAAAAAACCAGCCGTTCTGTCAGCAGTTGGTATTGAACACTTGTTGGCCACTCATCACTTGAAACACGATGTTTTGAAATTTACATCCTCAAATCTTAGTTTTAAAGCTGGAAGATTAAACAGCTCATAAACATCCCGTCAACTGCGTAACACGATAATCGACTATACCATCATGAACCTAATAATCAGAGTCAAGCGACAAAATAAAATCTCTTTGCCAGTTTAGTTGACACTTAAAAATCGGAGCGTTTTTGAATGAGCGATACGAAATGAAAAGTTACGGAAATGTGATACTTTCTTCACTCTGCTGGAAAGATTATTGAAACCCGTGAATTTAGTGTACCAGAATTTATGATTTTTTATCATTAAGCATCAAGGGAATACAAAAATTTAGTGGCTGCAGCAAAAATTTTGATTTTTATATGCATAAGACAAACATGTTTTTTGAAGTATTTTGTTTAAACGCTTTCATGGAGCACAATTTAAATTCTTTTAAGCAAATAGAAACGCCCCTATCTGCATATAATTTATGAAACTGTTTGAAAATCGTGTAATGGGAAGTCCCTCTCGTTAAGAGGCAGTTACAGTCAGAAACTAAAATAATTAAAAACAGAAAACGAACAATACAACGATCCACGGTGGCATCCAAGTTGGATGATCCAACACCGCCACCCCATAAAGTTTATTATACTACATCCTATTTTGATAATTCCATATTTTTCATAATTTCCAGGGGTTAGGTCACTTGGGCCATTTGTCTTCATAATCCCACATTAACCAACGACCGTCAGATAAAAAAGAACGTGTTCCCTAAATTTCCTCGTAGGGAGGGCCTTAAACAGTTGAATCTGAACCCAAAAAACCCTGAAATTACAACAACCAGCCTTTGTCAGTTCATTACAGTAATGGTCATGAAATAAAATGGTAAATGGTTGTAATGTGAATCAAATAGTTTCCGAATCAACTTTCGGAGTGTATTTTTTAACAGAATGAGCAAGGACCAAATTTTCTTTGAGCAAGCCCACTTTCCTGACAGACTACATATTTTTTCCAAAACTGAAAAATATGTGTTTCTGTGTAAAGCAAATATGTAGATGTAACGTGCAACACTTGAATATAAAAGCCCTTATAAGGAAGCTACCTTCTTAATGGGTCGTACTCAAAGAAATTTGTATGATAAATGTGACGCTAAGCTTAGTAGTAGCCCTAGTAAGGGCAGGTTAAACTTACCTATTTCCCAGTCCCATGGACTGAGTCCATTATGTAAATGGTAACAAAACAAGTAATAACCTCCAACAAATTTACCCACTTTACTTCTTGGCGTTGCCTTTGTCCTGTATTCGTGGGTTATGAAACAGGAAGAATTTTTATATCATTTTATTATGGTTGCATTGATCTTGTTTCGAAAGGAGGGTACGACGCAACACAATAGCCAAATAAGCACCAAATTTATTCCTCGTTTAGCCTCATTTTGACAGATATAGAACTTCTGTAATACAAGTGGTATTTGGCAGTTACTTCTGGGAATGGTGTAAAGGCTGACGTAAGGATTGCCGTCCTTTTTACGTTCTACAATTTATTTCCGTCCCATGCTCCGCGTGCCCCTAAGAAGGACCCAAAATATGACACCCCATCCAATTAAATTACCCTATTTCTCCTTATCTTGATTTTGATACTTGCATTGGGTGCGCATCCCTTTGTTCCCTTGTAAAATAGACTCTCAACCCAACAACGTGTCCGAATTAGGAGGAAATTTCCTAAAAAGGGGAAAAACAGTCATTGGTTTGATTTCCATTTTGATTTCGACATTCCATCCTGGACAATACTAATCCAAATCCCGACAGAGCCATAATTTACTTTTTAATGGGAGCAGACAGCAGCAGCAGGACAAACCTCGCAGAAGGTAGGGATGGACATAATATTAAGTTTGTTTACTGCAACAATATCATCCATTAAATGGATTCCATTTGTACCTTTATATGTAACTGGGAACAGTGTGAAGAATATTATCCAAAATTATACTGTACCCAAGGACCGGTTATGAAGTCAGGGTCATCTTTTGAAGGAAGGGTGCACAAAACTTGTAAACAAAGTGAAAGCAGCCACTAATGACCCTATTTCATTAAATTCCAGAAATGAATACAAGTCCCACGGAGGAAAAAGCGATGCATTGCATTGTCATCCATCCCTACTCATCCCTGTGCTCATCCTTTTGTTGTCAATGAATCATTGGAAGGAAGATTGATGAGAGAACGAAACAAAATCCAACATTACCGAAATCTTTTCGCAAATGCATCCCTCGCGACCGGGTGACCCACAAAATGACACTGCACCCATTGAATTAATGCGTTGGGTGCATTTTCTATGACACGGTTTAAATGGATTTAAAAATTATTTACAATAAAGTACCCAATGAAAAACTATATACCTTGTTGGCGTGTCTGTATTTATAGTCAGTGCCTCTGTGAGATGAGCTCTGAGTTGATTTTGATTTCAATGAAAAAGTCGCATCATGTCAGAGTCCTCTTAAAAAAGATTCATTTAATTTTGATGCATCACATTTTCAGAAGTGGGCAGAAAAAATGTCAAGTTGTAATGGAGTGCTTGTGACTTTATTATTTTTGTAAAATGAGCGATGGGAGAACTTTTAGTTCTTTAAGAATTGAATTTTATTTAACCCAATGAGTATTTTTGCCATAGGCCTAACATTAACTGAAGTTGTTGGCTATAAAAATTTCTAGTATTTCCTCATCCAGCCAAAGTACTAAATATTATAGTCGGCAGATGCTGTGGCATGAGTCAAGGGTGGCACTTACTAAGAGAGTTGCAATGGTTCGGCCATTATGGCTGACAAAGGAAGGACCGTTTTAAATGAAGGAAGCTAATAAACTAAGGGATTAAGGGAGTTAATGCCATTTGCCATTGCACTGCAGCATAACATACCTTACGCGCATTGTGTTAAGCAGTTTGAATTTGAATCAGTCTTTTATTTAAAGGGGTGGGGTAGCTGCATCTGCATGCATTTAAAGATATTTTGTTTCTCGCCCTATTTTTCCGGAGAGATTAGATTTGGATGGGATGAAGGCATTAATACAGAATGAAAAGATAAATCTTGCCATAATTCCATATCAGATTTATTTACTCCTACCAAACAGTTCATGTTATGTATGCAATCCCAGATGCTATAAGTTCACTACTAGCTACTACTCCTATCTGCTGCTTAATAATTCACAAATGAAGCCACTTTCATTGGTAATATGACATCTATGGATGAATAAGGGTTGCTAATTAGGATGCGCCATTTACGGGCAGATTATTCACAAAGGGGAGGGAGAAGTTTTGGTAGGCGTGTGAGCGAGTGCATAAGGACCACGGGACAGAAAATGGACAAAGTCAGTTAACCATGTTATTCAAGAGAGGAATTGTAAAGCTGTAAAATGGTGTTTCAAATTACTTTTTTGAATTTGAAAGGCAAATTCTGTCCCATTAAACGGTGTATTGAACAATCACCCATTCCAGAGAGATACAGGTGGTTGCTCAGCGGTGGTTCGTTTCCTTTTACAATCGACATGAAATTAGTTGCCAAACTGTGCAAATTGTCGTAGGAGTTTTATGGACCTATCAAAAAACTAAAACGTTTTGATAGCGGTTGCGTGAATTTTATATTTTTGAATAAGTTTCTTTTCTGCCCACCAACAGTTCGAATGCATCCTGCTTCCTTATCGCAGAAGTAATCAACCTAAAACACCTGTACTGAACAAGACAAAACAAAAAATTGGTAGATGTACATAGCCACTACAGCCGGACTAGGCCGATTAGTAGGATGACAAAGCACTACATTTCAGGCCAGCTTATGACTGACCAAAATTAGATCGGGACTGAGACAAAATAAAATGTAGGATAAAATGAAGGCCTTCCTGAATCAAGCGGCCTGATTTTTCCTCCCTGATCCCGATTTCTTTGCAGATATGATCGAAACGGAGCGTTTCTGTATGAAATGAATCACGTTCATGAGAAAAGGTTTGGTTTTCTAATGTAGATTTATCACAGGCAAAGTTTCTGGTGTCTTTTTTCCGTAGATTTCTGTACCGGGCGTGCATGAACCAACTATCCCATTCCGACCTGATACTGTTGGAGATAAGTTAGCAAAAGCTTTGAGGATTTAAGAAAGATGGTTATCAAAGTAGGAAGAAAAATTGTAATTTAAGCTTTAGACCCACAACAACACAATAGCAACAGCCCAGTCCCAGAGACTAACGAACTAAGCTCTGATTGGAAAATGAGATAATTGCTTTGTAACCCACAAGATGATAAATTTTCGTATGGTGGCCGGTAATGTCTCTGCAAGCTGTAGATGTCGACTAAAAGTAAAAATGTATGTAATTGTTTAAGTAAAAGTCCTTTCGCACCGTCACCGTCATCTAATCCAAAGGTTAAGCAAATTAGGTAAGAGGAGCAGTAGCAGCTGAATTTAATCTGGAGTAGACCCCGTGGTTTTGTTTTGTTACAATAAATGACCAGATCCAGATGAGGATCTCCGTCATTGCGTTTTCCTGACCGGATGCATTGGCATTGAGAAAGTATTGAGTAAAAATCTTTTAAAGGATTTTCTTCCTGTCTTAAGATCAAAATCGTGTTTCAAATTTAGTTCATGCATCCATCATCCCCAGTGTCTGGGGACTTGTGGGCAATCATAATGTTTGGAATTTGGAAATGGCTCATAATGAACACTTTATGTTGTAAGCATACTTTCTTGAATGAGCTGAGAATAAGAGAGAGCTTGGAAATAAAGTCCCAAGAGACTTATAATAGTTGTCATTCCCACAAAGTGAATGTAAGGAAAGTGGTGGAACTGACCACCACATTATTACGATAACTAGCCTGGTCTGACCCAAAGCTCATAATTAGTTGGTCTTGTTTGCTCCTCAATCCCATCTGCACCAGATCAAAAGATCAAAATCAGTCGTCAGCTCGGTATAAGCAACTCACTTATGTACTCCACTTCAAAGGTCGGGTAAGATGATACATTTTACGTGGGTACATGGTGAATCACCAAGCTGGAGCTAGTTGTACAGATGCACTTCACTTTACTGAAATAGGAAGAGGACATCATTACAAACTAATTTAATGGGTAATGAAACAAGTATGTGTGTACATTGAGTAGGAAATGGGCTTATATTGTTTTGGGTAAAATGAATATTTTACATTTTCAGACCAGCAGCAGTAGTGTCGTATTTATGGGTTTGCTACTTAAGGGATGGTTAAGTGCTGGGTATAAGGCTAAGGATTTGCTGCAAGTGTGAAAGGAAGGAAGGCCTCCTGGGTCCTTACAATTATGAGTTGAGGACATGTGCTTTGTTTTATTGCAACTAAGGCTGGATAATAAATGAGCAGTTCCATTTGTTTCCAATTCAGTTGAAGAATTCAAAGACTAATTGGCTTTGTCACTTTCTTCCGCTCTGGTTGGCCACCATGAGCAGGATAACATTTGAGTAAAAATGAAAATGTTCTTCAATGTCCTCCTATTTCTTTGTCTCAATTTTAAACTTGTCTGTTCATAATTATTCGAGTCATTACTTTCTGTGTTTCTCCGTCCTCTTCCTGCCAATTCTCAAATATTTGGAGAAAAAGTTAATTACACAGAAACAAATGCGCATACAAATATTATTAAAGAAGTTGTGAAGTTTTTGAGAATGCAAAGTGTAGACGTCTACAATTGAGCCACGGCGTTTGGAATTATAATTTTTGCATGTAGATAACATTATCATTCCGTCGCAAGGTGTCATTACAAACATACTACAAAAGCTTAATCATACTTAATCATAGCATGTCATTAAATTCGATTTTATCAACTAATTCAAAAATTTAAAAGGCGTTCCTTACTAATAATACTAATAATTTATACCATAAATAGTAGCAAAGGGGAAGATGCAATTTAGTTTGAACAAAGTCAAGTAAACTCACTCCAGGCCACCCTATCCACAATGTCTCAAACTAGAATAGTTCCTGGATTGGGGTGTAGATGTACCAAATTGAACAAAGGTTTTCCCTTACAATTGGAAATGAGATATCTTTGATACAGTTTATTTATTAAGTTTCATTTATTAATACAACAACGGTGTACAAATAGATCTTATCCTGCATGTATCAAGCCGAGTACTCGTTCTGCCTTTCTGAATCTCGAAATACAACTCGAGACAAATGGTTTACAATTTTTTTCTGCAATTGCATTTTCCAGACCAAAGTTCCAGCCGTGATGACAAATCCAATAATTAGTAGTGGCACCAAAACTGCAGCAGTTGTACCCCATGCAGAAGATCCAGTCGCAGAATTATCTGTCAGAATAAACAGAACATTTTGTCTGTCAATTATTTCGCCAATTATTTGTTAACATTAAATTGTTCAACAAAGCCTGCAGTTGGGCGAAGCATGACTTTGCATAAATTAATCAATAATTTATTTATGTGGCTACCTTCCACAATTACGCGAATAATTTTGTACGTTTCTCCACCAATGTTTTTAGCCCAGCATCGATATTCTGCTGCAGAATCGTGGGTAACTCGATGAAACATTAGAATTGATGTTCCCTCTTTGTTTAAAATGATCATATTGCTTGGCAGATCTTCCCCATTTTTAGTCCACCTAATGCTAGCGGTCGGATTGGCAAAGGATTTGCATTCGAGCAGTTTCTCGGTGTCATTAAACACAAAATTAATGTCTTCTGAAAGTAGACCAGCAATCGCGGGTGGTGATGAAGCTGCGAAATGTAAAACATAAAATAACTTTAGTCACCTATTTGTAATGCAGAAAAAATAGCAACTGATAAAATTTCGCTAACTTTTTACATCCAACTTGACCGATCTGCTGACCCAATCTGTCGAGTTCCAAACCGGGACGTAGCAAATTAGTTCCAACATTCTCCAATGAAGTTTAATATCCACAAAACGAACGCCATGAATGTGCGGATCATCAACATATTCAATATGCTGGACATATAGTACGAAAATTCAAATTTTAAGTTTTCTGTAATTATACATTTTTCTTACGCTCAAAATTTGTCACGGAATTATTTCTCCAACGGATGGCCCATTTGTGGCCATCAGAGAAATAAGAGTTCATTCCTTCACAGACTACGGAAATTATTTCAGAGTGAAAATAAGGACCTGGTTCATGAATTGCTAAATGCATCATTTTTTCTGGGACGACATCTTTGAAATTAAAATCTGAAAAATATTAACATTTTTAGACAAGTGTCTAAATGAAAAAATTATGTTTTAAAAAATTTTCAGGCTTGTACATACATATTCCTAAAGACTCGTTATACTCTGGTCCAAAATCTGTGAAAACCGTGCGAAATATGTCAATCCCATCTCCTTTACAGCGTAGAATTCCATAATCTCGCATGTACAATTTGTCTGAAATGCAGCTTCCATTGACGATTTTTTTCCCGTTGTTACCAACCTGAAGAAGGTCGCATTGAATTTAATTTTGTCAATAACATAAAAATCTTTTACACACCCTGTAAAGTTTGTGTTCCTTCATTTTACAAATACTGGGATTTATGCAAAATATGTTATGAAGACTCGGAGGCGGGGCTGTCCCTTTCTGGAACAACAGACAATCTCTGATCTCTCGGGATCAAAAAATATCCCAGTTCCAGGAGATATAATTTCTGCAAATTTTTTCTGCGGTCGAAGTCCTAAAAAATTAAACAATCGCCGAGTTTAATTGGATTCGAAAAAAATTCGCATTTATTAGATACACACCTCTTTCCAAAATAAAGTTAACTTCGTCGTCCTCAATTTCAGTGTCACATTTGTACCGACCAAAAGAATGATTGGATTTTTGTAGATTTAAAGTAAACCCTGTCTTTGGATCATATTTTACTCCAGCTTCTTCAGTAATTGCTTGGAATGTCTGCAACAACACATACAAATACATTGTGTAATGAATTGAAAACAATTTTAATACAGAAAAAAATTTTGCTTTACGCCATTGATTTCCTGATATAGTTGGACATCTATTTCCGGTTGTGCTACGTGACATGGGAGTGTCACTGTTTTGTTGTCGCTGGAGTGGACATGGACGGTTACTCCCTATAAAATAATCAGTAACAGAGCCAGTCGGAGATTTTAAATCAATCATTTATGGTTAAATTTACCAGATAGCACCAAATAAGGTGGCGAGCTACCTATACCGAGTTAAAATGTACATGATTATATAAAAGCCAGATTCTTGTGTGATGTGCAAATAGTACTGACCGTCCCAAAATATAAATACACTTTTTTCTAGTCCCACATGATTTCCGAGAGATTGACAAGTATAATTTCCCGTTGTGGTAGGATTATCGCCAAAAAGTTCTAAAATTGCAATGAATCATATCTCCGTGTGGATTGTGGACATCCTTTGACTCTCTCGCAGTCTTCATTAAAACATTGTACGCCTCTTCCTCTGCATGCTATTTTAAAAGATAGTTTAATTTTTAAATACACTGAAATATGCCTGAATATCACATGAATACCTCAGCTTGATCAAATATCCACTCCACAGGATACGAAGCATTGCACACAATTCCAAGGCCGGAAATATGTTGCGAAACAATTATTGTTGACCCTCGATCTAATACCTTAACTGAATCTTCCGGAATATCTGTAAAATCTGTGTTCCAATCTTCGAAATGCTCTTCAATATCCCACTCTGAATTTGCGATCCATTTTTCCACTTTTATTTCAGGAAGATCATAAAATCCACCAAAAGGGTTTACAGAAATCTAATAGTGCGAATAAAAAAATATAGATTAATGTTGCTGAAATAAAACTGATTTTATTCAGCATTATTGAAAAATTGGGATTTTGTTGTAAAACGAGGTTTTCTGGTACTATCACCACAATCTAGTAAGTACAGTACAGGTAAATGTAACTGAATTGAATTTAGCTAATTTAACTCTAGAAGCTTTACCATTACTTGCAATTTTTATTGTTGAATGCTTATTTTGACGTTGTATGCGAATTATATTTGAGTTGCAATGTTTGATGGAGTGATGAAAGTTGATGAGTATTCTGTAACACGAACTTTCTGCATGGAATTAATCAAGAGTTGATCGATGGAAGAAAATCATTCATGAACTGAAATTGAAAATGCAAAGATTAAGCCATTCTTCCACTAAACAAATAAAAAAGCATCAAACTATGCGAATTATTTTTTATGTGCGAAAGTGGATATTACCATTACGTGTTAATATTTCTGAATGTAGATATCATAGTTAATTTCAGTTTCACAAAATATGCAACAACCCTTTCTGATTTTCATTTTAGAGAGGTTAAAAATAACGCTTCATAGAAGTCAAAAATAGGCATGTATGTATATACACATTGTTGGTCATCGTCATCAGCACAGAAATATGAAATGCATTTAGTAACAATGAGCAATGTTAACCGTTGTCACTGACACATTTACTCATGTTGTGTGCTATATGACAATGTATTCTGTATTCCATGCTTTGGACACTTTGTTGAAATCCAGTAACGTTAAATACATCAACGCTTCTCCTCTGTTAAGTACTGCCACTGTGCCACACTGAACACATAACGTAACTGAACACACAACAAAGACACATTAGAGGAAATCTAACGGGTTAAAGTTAAAGGTCATCACAATCTTTGTGATTTGTAAATAAAGATCTCATTACATCCAGTTCTTTCCCAGCCTCAGTAAGAGTTTGACCAAGAGAACATCTTCCATATTACGAAAATTGAAATTTTCTAGCTAAATTGTTATATCACCGATTTACTGAATTTTATCGGCAATGCCGGTAATGGACGTAGAATTGTACCGTTACATGCGACGTTTTAACCTTCAAACTGCTGCCCGAGTCCTGTCAGAATTACTGGAAAGATCGGATCCCTTTGAAAATCTCCTGTTCCGTTTAAACATTTACTTCAGTAATTTTTGTAGTTTAAATAAAATTCTTTCGTGAATATCCAGATGCAACAACGAGTATCAAATATATTTTTGAAATAGGTTTTTTCTTCACCGGTAGAATTCATAGGACTTGGTCATTTCGTCGGTGGATTGGTTGGCGTGTCCCTGCTCGGGAACCAGTGTCATATTTTGTGAGCAGAGTCTCTATCTGGGCTCCATCCCGGCTTTGGTGATATCAATTGACACATTTTGACAGCAACAATATTATTGTAAAAATAGAGCAAAATTGTATTCTAAAAGGTATTTTTTTTCTTGTTCTCAAACTACATTGTTAGTCGCTTCGGAATCGATCGGAATAACTAACAAAGTAGCAAACAATATTAATGAGAGCTCATTCATAAGTAATTAGCTCAATGTCACAACTACTGCATTCTAGAATTATGCAATATTAGATAGATGGATGCATTCATTTAGTGCTTACAACCTTTAGTATTTCTAAAATATTTCCAAAATGTTTGGCACGTCGTTCAACTCTCATTTTGTAATAGAATTAAGTTTAGCTCTAGTATTAGTGGGGGCGATTCTTACCGGACATTCCCAAAATTTGGTATCTTATCGATATGAGAAACTTGGGTTAAACAAACACAGACTGAGTAAGAACATTTATGAAAGATATCATCGCTTTTTGCTTATCTTATTGACTCTATTTGGTAATACTGTAGTGTGACTTTCTTTCAGAACACATCCCTCTCATAACCAATATGATTTCTGTTTCTGGACACTCATCCGGAGCAGGAGCTACGACTAATTTTTATTTGTCAAATTCTGAGCAGATTGATGGGATTGCGTTATTTTCATCAAGTAAAGCATCAATAAAATTGATTTTTGTGTAAAAACGGCTTTAAATTATTTTGTTTCTAAATTTTCAGTGCCCTACCAATGTGGGGGTGGTGGAGGACTGTACAATCTGGTACCTTGTCTTCGGTAACAATCACTCGAAAATAATCAATGTTTTAAAATTTGGTCATGAATCACTACATACTTTTCAGAGGACGAGGTAACACATCCGAATCCATACAAACTGCAGAAAAATATGCCGCTGCAGGATTAATTGATCCTCTTTCCAACCTTGTGGAAAAGAGGCACTACATTTTTCATGGGACGCAAGATACTTTCATCCACTTTGGTAATTTTTAAACATTTACACTGAATGTTACAGTATTATCATTTTCTACATCTATAAAATTACCTTTTTTACAAAGAGAAACGTTCTACTCCTATTTTGCAGACAACGGGCTTAAAGTTCATGAATTTTTCAAGGTACTATTTGAACATTAATATTTGTAGTGTGTTGAAATCAACAATGAATTTTTCAAGACTTTCAGCAAACATGTAAAATTTGAGCAATATGACGCCCTTCACTCTATTGTAAGCTGTATTAATTTGAAACTTTAACTAGGTATTTTTTGTTGATTGGTTTAAATTTTACTGATCTGTAGCCTTCAAAAACGTGTGGAATCACGTGCACAGGGATACCTCGTCAACCTGGAACGGGATGCTCGAAATGTTCATTTTCCGTGGTTTTTGATGGATTAAATTTTATTTACAAGGGAGAATTAGTAGAGTCCACCGGTACGGAAGATATATAAATGATTATGAATGTCTGGAACTTATTGCAATAATTACGCAATTATTTTCAGCTACAACATGTCGACCAAAATACAACAATGATGGTCTCACCTTAGTTGACCAGTCGGAATTCATGTCCCCCATGGACGCAAAAGTCTCCATGTTACCAGACGCTGTATTATATACTCCTCCGGTATGCTGAATTAAAAATGCTTTCTAGCAATTGAAAATGTACTGACAACAATTTGCATATTTTCAGCAATGCCGAGTCAATTCAACAATATGCCGTTTGCACATAGCTTACCACGGCTGTCGCCATTCAATGTTGGTAAACAATACAGTATTAAACTGCATAGGATTGCATTTATTTGTATTTACATGAAATTGGTTAACTTTTTCCAGACAAAATGATGGCATGGACTACATAAAATGTTCTGGATATCTTGAGACCGCAGACGCAAATAATTTTATCGTACTATTTCCTCAAGTCAAACAATCTTCAGTGACTGCCATAACATTTTTATTGTGTTGGGATATGTACGGTTATTCAGGCCCTCTTTACGGTACTTAAAAATTGCCGTAATTCAGTTCGATTTTATTCGAAATAGATGACATAAACTGAATCTTTATTTTACAGGTACAAAAATGGGAAGCCAGAACCAAGTCGTCGAAAGAATGCTGAGTCGTATCATGAACAAAGATGAAAATGAAGATGAAACACAAGAACTGGAGCCAGTTGTGGTCACACCTTCCAATTCTGGGTGGGGCTGGCTGGACTTTAAATCAAATCCAAGTGAATCTAAATGAACATTCAGTCCTTGTTAAAGAATTTGATTTCAAAATAAAGTTACAATTGTTACAATTTAGTTTCTTTTGCACATGGGAAAGTGCCAATCTTTACTTTGGTTTGACACAAATGATTGTATATGAATTATCGATAATGCGGACAATAAAATATTTCAATTTTTTTCGCCATAATTTGCGAATTGTGCAACTTGCATGAAGTTTGATGAAATAGCTTAATTTGTGAGCAAAAAGATCTTAAAACTTTTGGTGAAAGTCTTACCGTGCCCATGATTCACCGCTGTTTTGGAACCGGATTGTAAAACAATTTATTTCTGTGTTACGAGTTAAAAAGTTTTTTAATAAAAACTAAAAAAAATTAAATAAATTTCCACAATTGGATAAGCATGAGGTTAACATTGGCCCTGCTAAAGAGGAAGATGCCTCCCGGTGACATATGGAAGGGGTAAGCGCAA
>JAAXNX010000867.1:0-22282 GCA_036491905.1 Folsomia manolachei
GAAATATAAAATCAACTGCAGTAAATCAATTTCATGCAAATATATTCATATATCTTAGAATTATGGAGATTACAATTTGTACAAATCCACAATTTGTCAGACCATTTACATTATTTTCTAGAGCTGAGCTGAGCTGAGCTGAGTTATAACATTTTTGACCGTGGCCAAGCAAATAATAATAGTAATAATATTATTAGAGGTATTGACGTGTTCACAAACTCTGAGTAAAAATCTCGTCAACCAAATCGTCATCTGCATCTGCACCTTCAATTGACTCATCCACTTTTTTTGCTGCCTCTTCGGGATCATTAAGTACCTTTCCTTTAATCTGCAAATTTACTCCATCGTTGGTTGATTTTATAACTTGTATGCAGTCCTCTAACTTTACATTGAACCATTCTTTGGAACCTTCTCCGACATGTCCGCTGTCCCATTTTCCCTCTTGTGTCAATCTGGCGTGCACCAGATACTCAAGGAGATATCTGGTATTACAACAAACTGTTTTTAGTATTGTTCTGATGATCAAAATCTGACAATGAAAATAAAATTCTTACGCCTTAGTGGTCTCGATCTGCCAGACTACTCTATGTTGCTGTTGGGTGCGACTTGAAAGTGAACGAGTACGATCTTGAGGGTCGACAGATAAACCGACTTTAAAGTTATCGGGTCTGTAGTTCGGTGAACTTGAGTCCAGTTGCATAATGTAAACATATGCAGATCTGTCTTTTGGGAAATTTCCTCTCTCTAGAATCTGGTGTTGGAGATCTGATAAGTCCGTTGTTTTTATTCTGCAAACAAAGAAATAATAATTATTAACTGCGTGATTTTATGTTTTTTAATTATTCTTACACAGGTAAAGTAGTTCCTGCTTTTCTTTTTTCCCAGGATTGAATGCTGCGTTGAAAAACAACCACTCCCATCCATGTTGCAAATGATGCTGCATGAGTATAGCCTTTTCTCCAGTAGATTATCCGTTCTCGAGTGCGGCCTATTCCTTTTACTTTTAGTTGCATATTGGTTTTTCCTACGGTGTTCCAACTATCGTCGTCCGCTTTCCATCCGTCGAACCCATGATCTTTAGCGGCCTTGCTATTTTCCAGATACATTTTGACATTGCTATACAAATGGATTATTGCGTTATTTTTCCGCACGATAAAAGTCCCAAAATTGTGAATTAAATATTTATTACTTGATCACATCCACCGGTACGATTTGACGATCATGACCGTGGCTTTTCTTGAAATTTTCTTCATTTATTTGTATTTGTATTTGCCTTTATTATCGTGTTAATAACATTCAGTTGACAAAACTGGTTTACAAGCCTTAACACTACAAGCCTTAACACAATTTTCGAAATTATTTAGTATCCCCAAACGCTCAGTCATCGCCAAATGTGCTCTCATTGTTAATGTTCTTTTGTTCTTTACATTTTCGTCGACTCTTGTCCACATGAGCTCATGATTCCTGACGCCGTCGCATTGTAAAGTCTTGTACCCAATTTGAATCTTGTCATTTTTGGCGAAAAATTTGTAGTTGTCATTGTCTCCAGGGACGTCACTGTCAAACCATTTACCTTCACTAAAACAAAAAAATTTTTTAAACAACAACATCCAAAATATGCAAAAGTTAGGTTTTTTATAATTAGAATGATGATTTACTTGTTGGTGGGTGGGTCCAATTTCTGATTCCAGTAATTGTATGTCGCTAACGATATTCTATTACGGGTTGAAATAATCTTGCGTTTGAAATCGATTAATCAAATTATAATTCAGATTTGTCTTACTTTTCATCGTATCTGGAAGTCCGCAACTCCTTGAGGATGGCACCAAGTCCTAATGAGGTCTTCTCCTCATGTCCTTTCACATCAAACTTCCAGTATCCTTTGCTTTCGGAGAACTCAACAGGAACTATTTCAATACTTCCGCCCCCTACACAAAAACAACAAATCACTTTACATGATTGTGTAATTTAAATAATATTTATAACATAAATCAAAAACTGTACCTTCTGATTTTAACCGCAAGGTGAATGTCTTGTCAATATCTGCCCTTAAAAGTCTGTCATATCGAGGACCATCGTCATCATTGGAACTAAAAATATTATGTGTGGATTAAAAATATTATGTGTATTTAAAATACCGTAATGAATGAATTGATTGAATAATTGTTTGGCGGCGTTACTCGAGTAAGGGGTAAGTTAAGGATTTTGTCTTTGTTTATCGACTTTGTCCAATTAAAATTAAAGTTCAACTTTATCAAATTCAAACTTAGCTATTCTAATCCTTTCAACATTAATTAGTAATTAATAAGCTATCAAATTACAAATGAAATATACCGTTACAAACCAAATGTAACAAAGGGTTAGAAATTAACGTCGCGACGTTTGTTCGTGCCGTCTGTTCTTTTCAGATTCCGCGTCAAAAATGCATAAGCGTTTTTGACGGGGTCATGGCTCTTTTTGGATTCCCAATTGAAAATGAAAAAAGAACTTGTCTCGGGGGAGGAAGTCATAAATAATTTTGGGGAGAATAAAAAACGACCTTTTTCTGATTTCCCGTCAAAAATGAATAAAAAACTGTTTGTCACACCCCCCGCTAACTATACTACAGGATGATCTATCCACGCGTTCTCAAACTATTCGAGCTAACCGACAGACGGACATATCGATCTTATAAAGGGTTTGCAACCCTTAATAAAGGTAATGATGAATACATACTTGACTTGGAATGCAACAGTTTGGCTGTAGGTGCCGTTCATAATCTGATTCAATCAAAACTCACCGCATCGCTCCATCTTTTTTTATTGTCGCTATCGCGTTATGTAGCTCATTCGGTTTCACTTGGATGGCGATTCCAGGAATGGTGTCTCCGTCGTTTACCATTTCTCTAAAGGTACAAGTTCATTAAAATTTCAATAACTTGTATAACTGTGCTCTTGCATGCTGCATGCATACCATAAACTCAACCATGTTGATTTTTCAAACACTATTTGATTATTGCATGTCATACTATTAAAAAATACTATTATGGGAATATTACGAGGGTATTATTACTTTGGATTAGGTTTGTCCAGTTGTGGATTAGGTTTGTCCAGTTGTGGATTGGGTTTGTCCACTTGTGGATTGGTTTGGTGTTGGTTGGAAGGTGACGCACCCAAAGACAACGGGTTATCTATTTCATTCCTGATCCACAAAGGCAACGGGGGTGGAATTTGTAGCATACTGCCAAGTTTGCTCATCCTCTGCGAGTTTAGGTTTTTTCGCCTCGGGTGCAGCATCAGCGTCTGGCGTGCCCTTGGAACCGCTGCCTTGTTCTGGGGGTTTACTCTCTCCTAATCGATCTCGAAACCCCTCTGGTAGATGACCATATTCTTGGTTAGCTAAGGGATTGGAGTTTGACACTCTTTGATCATCGACAGAAAGTTCCACAACTTTTCCGATTTGTCCAGAATCAACTTGCACATTCCTGTCAAATTCCTGGGTGCGTCCCGGTACATCATGGTTTGTTGTTTCACTTAAACCAGTAAACCGAATTCTTTGGGATAGCCCAGTCGATCCCGTTCCATCTTGGACGGGTTTAATCCAAGCATTTAAGTCTGGTTGTCGCCATCCAGCGTTGCGTCCTCCAGCGTTGCGTCCTCTTGGAGCTACAGCCCAGCCGATGACAAGGATGAACACTCCTAAAATTTTCCAGTTCATTTTAACTTGTACTTATTCAAGTAAAATATGACACATTTCGTTGAACTCGCTAGGAACCGATTTTTAAAATTTATAGAGAAAAGTAGTTGGCGTAAGTACAAAGTTCTTGGACACGTAAGGACAAAAATTCTGCGCCGTATCTAATTCACGTACTTTACTTTAATGCGAACTTGTAAGATGAAACTTGTGAAATAAAAATGAAATAGATATGCGAAATCAACATCAGCTCGATTATCTTAAACTATATGGATATCCAAATACATTTGATTCGGATTCGCACAAAAATTCTTCTTATATGTTTAAATGAAACCTCAACACTACAGTGCAAATTGAAGTGTAAAAAATAAATCGGTAGACGGGTGTCACTCAGATACGCCGTCTTACTAAATAGACGTCATGTGATTTGTTATAAGTGGAAAACAAAATGCGCAGAACTCTGTAGTCTGATAATTATTTGCAATGCTATTGATCTAATAAATGTTATCACTCACCGAATGTCTTGCTGCGGAGTTTCTTTCATGTTTAATGAAATGTCGGAGGTCAGAAGAGAACAAGATGGGCTTCAAAAGCAATCGAATTATTACTCCTTGGAATAAATAAGTTTGGTAATTTTATTTTGCGTATAAAAGATAACATTTACTTCAATTGAATTAAGAATAATAACATTCACAAAATATTCCAACATGACAGAAAGCATGTTCCCGATTTTGAAATTTTTTTGCACAAGGAAAACTATATCAAAGTATTACTTTATAATATACAATTTCTTAATCTAATAAACATGCAAAGTAAAACTAGTATTATATGAGCAATTATAGACAGGATTGGCATATTCTACTGACAATAAGTTGAAGGTTTCACAATATCAGTATCCTGTGAACCTGGTTGTTTAAAGAGAATAAAAATATCAACCCAAACCGGATCAATGCAGAAATCATACAACAACACGATATAATATCCTGATTTTTGCTTTTGCCATTTATCACTAGAGAATCCCCAACTTGTATGTATGTGGTATTTTTTTTGAACGCGTCAATCGAACAAGCTGACCAAACTTTACGTGCATTAGCACTAAAAAAATACGTATTAGATCCCACATCAGAGTAAAAAAAGTAAGGATATGTGGCCAACCCTGAATTTGATGGGTTTACTCGAAGTGGAATTGAGTATTCCGAATCAAATAAAATTATTTCATTTGAGGAATTGGAAATGAAATATTTTTCTACTTCAAGCGACGTTCGACGCATTGGATTGGAAATGATCAACGAGGATTCCAATCTCGTGAAACTATACTCAGCATGGGATCTCATTCTAATATGAGTACTACCAGACTCGTGAGATTTTAAAAATATTTCTGATCCCTGCAATGGGATAATATCTAATTTGTCGAGCCCTCCTCGTCCATAAATAACAACTTTTGTGGAATTAATTGTCATAAAACTCATATCATCCTCATCCGGATTACCAATAATGACTGCACAATCGTTGTAAATGACATACGTGGTGATTATCTGATGAGACCAATACTCTGTCATTTCAACCAAAGCTACTGGATCAAGGTGTTTGACAGCAATTGGACATGTTTCATTGATGATAATCATACGAACAAATGAAACTTTAGAATCCTGACGGACTTTTAGTGTTATAAGCGATAATGAATCCCTGATCTCAATGGGTACAAATGACGACAAGTTCATTTTTGCTTCAAATTCCAATTCCAAAGGTGGTGACATGTCGAATTGAAAATTGGTTCTTACTGAATTCAACTGCTCTAGAGATGTTAACCACACGTGTCCTGGCGTTTTAAAGAAATTAATGTGACCAATTCTAAGTTTAACCTCTCCTTTATCTACTACGATCATTATCTTATTTTTATCTGTTTGGTTACTTGTTGGCAATAAATTTAGTCTAGACGTAGTGTTTTCAGTCTGAAAAAACCTTGTTACACCGATTACGTCGTTTAAACGGGCAATCAAAAATCAAATCCGGGTTTTCCGAGGAGCCTCCTCCTAGACTAGTAAACACTCTTTCTCTGGTGCTTTGTGACAAACCGCTACAATAAGCATTTTCTCTTCGTGCTTTGTCACCGTAAATAACAATACTAGCGTTAACCTGGTTGATATCCTGTTTAAACCAATTTCCAATACTTAAAATACCTTCTTTTTCTTTTAGTTGAACATTTTGTGTTCGAATGTGTTCCTGCCACGAAATCAGCATAACACATGCTTTTCCTAAAGTTAAACGCCCCAAGAATTGTGAAGCTGTTGGAAGTTGGATATCTATCAAACTATTTGCAGAGAAATTCAAGCTGACATTTGTAATTAAATTTCTTGGATGCCTGACGGTGAATGCTACAGTTTCGTTCGTCGATTTTTCTATTAATCCTATCTCACCAGATTTCATTCCCAAAAGATTAATTAAATACTTGGCCTGTGACGCTCCTTCTGCTGATGTGTTCCGAGTTGCATTAAGACGTTTCATTAATCCGCACCCCATGCAGAGATGTTCCCACACGGTCAGTAAAGGAGTATCAAGATCGCATTCATTTGGATATTCGGTTCCGAATTGATGTTTACTACATTGCGTAGCTTCATCTAAAGCCGCCGGGCAGTTATAATAACCAGGAACTCCTCTTCCCTGCGCTCTTGATAAAACAACCTACAAAAACAAAAGAATTAAAATATGTGCTTGTGATTTAATTATGTTAATGATGTAAGAATTACATTTTGTTTTTTCATCAAATCCATCCTACAAACAGATGAATACTGGGGCGAGAAAACTGCTCCAGTGTAGTCGCGATTCTCTTCAAGAAATCTTTGGACCTCGCTCCTAGCAGTATTAATTTTTCTGGCTTTGAACTCAGCATAATCCACGGTTTTGCCATTTGGAATCAATGGAATAATTTTGTTGAAAACTATTGCGGTTATTTGTTCACCGGAGAGGTGAACTCCTTCATCACTCAATCTAGCCAGATCTGCCCACACATTGTAGGATATTTCAGAAATAAGCAAAGTCACATCAATTATGAGACCCGGACCTGTGACACAAATTTTTTATTAACCATGTTAATAAGGTAGCAGTGTTTAAAAGTATTTACCAGGGAATCTCAGTGTAGAAATTGTTGCTACAATATCCGCAACGTCAAATACGATCCCAACAATTGAATTTCTTATTTCATGGTGGGAGCACGCTGAAGATGTTTCGCGTCGTGACAAACAAGAATTAAGTATTGTCGAGGAGCGGTATATGCCTTTTTTGTGAAAACAAAACCAATATTAATGAAATTGTAGAACAGGAAATCTAGGATTTGTATTCGTTAATTATCATAAGTCAAACTTACTTTCTGTGTTAAACCCGAGTCCCGGTAAGGCTGCTAAAGTTCCAATCACAAGTTGCTGTTTCCTCATTGAACGTAAGACTTTGTCTAAAGAATCATCGGCAATAGGATGCGAAAGAAAGAAATGGGATGCATCAGCGGTTTCAAAAATTTCTTGTTTCCAAAATTTTGTGTCATATCTGTAATTAATTGTAATATGTATCAGTTAACGGAACTTGTAACAACATGCTTAATATCTTACTTACTTCAATTTAAGGTGTGCCTCAATTTTAGGTATTACTCCCATCTGAAATCCGTAAAGACCAACGAACAGCGATGATCTTATCACGCATTCGGTTGTGCTCCATTCATCCATGCAACCTTTTATTGTTTGACTAAGTCCACGAGCAAAGAATCCGGATGAAATGACCAATCGACTTGGCAGAGTGGCAACAGTTTTTCTTTCTTTGGCTAAATATGAAGTTTGCAAGTCGTCAATGGAAGGTCCAAAATCACTGTCCATTCCCTACAAGTTTTTAAACAAAGGCCATGTATATAATTCTCTTGATCTTTCTTTGGCTAAATATGAAGTTTGCAAGTCGTCAATGGAAGGTCCAAAATCACTGTCCATTCCCTACAAGTTTTTAAACAAAGGCCATGTATATAGTTATAGTGTAGCAAGATCAATATCATGTAAATCTTTCAAAAAAATACCTCATGTGATGAGATGGTCCCTGCCTTCAATCTATCGATGAATCCTTTATTAATAACAACTCCAGTCTCCATCCACATAAGTGGTACTCTGTTGGTTCCATCTTGTGTGATAGCATCACAGTGAGACACCAAAAGAAGGAAAAATGGGATAAGATGCGCAGTTCCGATACGTTTCAAAGACCGTTCTCGATCTCTAACCGATTTCATTCTTGGTCACAATAAACCTGTTATTACAAAATGTTGCACAAGAGAATTATATACACTTTAAGTTTTAAAAATTACCTCTGGATCGTAAGAGAAATCTTGTTTAAATCAATTAGCTGACTCCTTTTACACTTATTGCAGAACAGAAAAATTTGTATAAAAAACAAAATTTCAAGTAAGAGTGGATTTGAAGAGACAATCATAAATACGTGTTGCCACTATGTGAGTTAAATCGCAATTGTTGAATTATGCGACTTTTCTTTAACCTATGGTGGTGATTTGTAATGTAAATGAACCTGAAACCAGTAAAGGGTCGGGAACCTTTTTAGGAATTTGAACGAAAAGGTTGAAAGGATTACTGGTAAGAGTTAAAAATATACTTTTCAGAATTATTCAATGTAGGGGACTCCAACTAGTGAAGGGTCACATAAATATTTTACAGAGGACACATTACGAAATAGAGCTTATCTTATTTGTTCGACATCCATATTGTCCTAAACTTGTTTTTACTGGTTATGAGGTTTAATATTTTTTGGGGTACAATAGTAAAAAAAACTGCAATACCCAGCTAGCAAGTAATACTAATTTTAGGAATTTGAACGAAAAGGTTGAAAGGATTACTGGTAAGAGTTAAAAATATACTTTTCAGAATTATTCAATGTAGGGGACTCCAACTAGCGAAGGGTCACATAAATATTTAACAGAGGACACATTACGAAATAGAGCTTATCTTATTTGTTCGACATCCATATTGTCCTAAACTTGTTTTTACTGGTTATGAGGTTTAATATTTTTGGGGTACAATAGTAAAAAAAACTGCAATACCCAGCTAGCAAGTAATACTAAAAATTTGAATCGTGTGAACTAGGGAAAGGAAGTAAAGCAGATAATATTGTGAAAGAATGCTAGATGATGCAGAATATCGCGATGGATAACGTTCTGACTGCCGCGGACAGGTACGAGCAACCCCTTCTGAAACGATTCTGTGAAGAAGAATTGTCCCAATGCTGTACAAAGGACAATGCCAAAGAACTCTATGGGCTGGCGAAACGCTACAAGTTTGAGAGTGCAAAGCAACAGATTTGGAAATTTATTCAGACGTAAGCTTATCCTAACATTTACACTGATAACACGGAATTATACATGTTTTTTTATGTGGTTCCAGAATGGATCCAGATTCCTTAATATTATGAAATTATGATTAAGACACATTACAATTCTGCTGCAACTTAATATACTGAAGCGTTTTTTTTAGTTTTTGACAAAATAAAATTTGGTAACAAGTCTTTGATAAGCCTCCTCTTATCATGTACAACCTTACCCACTAAAACTTCACCGTCAACAAAGCATCGATAGTATGTCCTTGCATTATCTGCAAATACGTGACCGTCTATCGTCATTCATCTCATAAATTATTTAGTTTCCTTGAATATTGCTGACTCTTTCATTTCAAAACTGAATAATATTTGTACTACACAAGAATGTATGGACATGACGTATTGATTTGATCTATGACTTTTTAGCCTGAGAACACTGTTTTCGAATTCCGAAATATTGGAATAAACGTCTGAGAATGTCTGACATTTGGATAAGACAAAACAACTTTTTCATTCCTGGATAAATGCGTATTTAACCAAAATGTTCCTGACGCAATTTACACCCAACCAAAATAGCTAGAAATGAAATCTAGAAAATTCTGGAATACCTATATTAATTAGACTGCCCACGCATGACTTTATCATTTGTACGCACGTACCACCTGTCAAATCACCACAAATAGTGGTCCACTCTTTATTAACAACTAATTTAGCGAAATGAAATTCCTTCTAAAATTGACCTAATCAGTCTCAAACTCATGTCGTCAACAAATAAGTTACTGTCTCAATCCACCTCCTCCTCACTTTCACCCTATAAAAGTCTCACATCCTCCCATTTTATTCCTCAGTCACTCATCTTATCTTCGGATCTTTGGCCCAAGTCAAATTCTTATCTCAATTTCCACGTTATTCACCACATCTTAGCCACCAGTGTCCCATTCCCATCCACCCAATCATGAACGAAACTTAATTCTTATCTTCTCCACCACCCCCTGGCCCCAGCCATGGGGGCACGTCGCAGTCCAACCCGGTCCTGGATCCATTCCACCCTATTTTTCACCCTTCTCAGCTATAGCAGCCTAATTCCTGGGCTTATCATCATTTTACAGCCTGGTCCCGGATCTTCAGCAAGCTTATCCAAAGCTCCACCGATTCCTCGAATAATTCTTGTCCGGGATCCCGTATTTTCTGGGTCTTCCTCCTCCGGAAATCTGTCGCAGCAACAAAGAACCCCTTATTGGGAGGCTATGTATGTGCTAAAGTATGGAAAAGCCCCACCCTCAAAACCAGATGATGTTCCGTACAACAAAACCGCGATGCTGAGAACGGTCCTAGGGTTCCAGGCGCTTATCAGGGACAGTCTTCATAATAGGGGGAGTATCCGAGTCGCGGAACAGACGCCGCCACCCAGTGAGATGGATAACAACTTACCAATGCCGGAATATGGTAAAGGAACGGATTATGGGTATCGTGGGAGTAATGGTAAGTCATTAGATAAGCTATCAGATAGGAAACTGAAGGAATTTGGGAATTTCTCTAAAACGGCTTGTATCTCAAATCCCAAACTTTTCACAGATATCGACACTGAAGGAGTTTTCACCAAATACGGCGGAAGTCGACGATCACCAAGTTTCTATCCGATTGACATCGATGAGGTTGAAGTGTCCCAAGATTATTTTGGACGTCTCCCCACCCTTGGCTCGTTACTGGCGGAGAAAAATCAACCTATAAATCCTTCATCCGGGGAAATGATAAGCAATTACGTCCCCACTTTGAGGCCATCACCTCCCAAACCACGTCCTATTTCTTCCCGACGATTCCGACAAACTTATCGGTTTCCCTTTCCACTGTTTCAGATTCGGTACGGATTCAATCGGAGACCGAGAGGGGACCAGGATCTCGAACAAAGATTGGATGACCAAACCGAGGAACAAAGTCAGGAAAAANAGACCGAGAGGGGACCAGGATCTCGAACAAAGATTGGATGACCAAACCGAGGAACAAAGTCAGGAAAAAGTTGATGAGGATCCCAAGGTTTTTGGGGCACTTGAGAAATCTTCTTCCGGAGAATCGGACACTGGAGAAAGTAAAATCTCAGAAAATAAGCGAGGATCTATGTCCAAGCCGGAAACCAAGCCCAGTGAGCAGATCAGTGACGAGATTTTGCCACCTTCGCCACCAGGATAGTAAGTTGTTGTCAAAATTCGGGTAAAATACCCATAAATGACTCATTTCCTCTTTTTAGCCACATTCCCGTTCGAGGCGACCCAAGAAAACATTACAATCCTTTCGAACTTTTGAGGAAATTTTTAATAGAACAAGATTCCTCGGAACAAGGTTCCAAGAATTCTGACAAACATTTCAAAGTTTCTGCGTCAACATCTTCGGGAATGGGAAATGTTTTCCTAAAAAATCTTGTGAGTCGATCCTCCGGAGGTGGTGGGGGTGGTGGACATGGCGGTGGGGGTGGCGGGGGCGAGGAGGAGTTTCTAGATGGTGACCCCGGACCTAGAGGGAATGATGGGAGAAAGTTTCAGACGCAGGGATGGTAGGTTAATGAATTAATTGGGTAATTTCCACAGGCACTGGAATATTTTGTTTCGACATCCTTCGGCAATAGATTTCTTTGTTATTGATGTTGCAAATAAAAATGTTGGGAAGCAAAATGATGTGTGAATCATTCATTAATTGACAACTGACCGTAGGCAACACAAATGCTTATGTTGTGTCACATTATTTTTGCGTCATACCTTCCAAAAACGTAAGGAAGACCCAAATGCAATTATAAAGTAGATCCAATTTGCAATAGGTCACATATTTACCTTCAAAGGTTCTCCAGGAAGCCTCACAATTCGGCTGCATATGAATTTATTGGATTTACTAATTTTTTTACACGTACGATGAACAGACATAATGCAGGCTAGATAGACAATGGTAAAGGTGACGACTTTCTTTTACAGCCACTAATAAAATGAGGTAATCCAATTAGAGCTGTTGGCTTATTTCGCTATAAAACGCCGTGTTTTATGGGAAACTCTGCGCAATTTTGGGTAAACCAAGTGAACGCGATATCTCACTTGATAGCATTTCTGTGTCTTGTGAGGAAAAATCTTGTCAGAATTTTATTCAGTTTCCTTCAGAGTGAGATTCCCAGTAAATTTTGATCCACTAAAAATACCAGAATTCTTCAAAATGGTGTCCTCCTTTAAAGTTTTCAAGAAATGTTCCCCAAACCAGAAACTTACCATCTACCTGGCCAAACGGGACTATGTCGACAATCTCAACTCCGTGGAGCCCGTTGGTACGTATTAATTTTTCTCTTTGGTGGACAAACCCTTCTGAACATCCTCCAAATAACTTTTACAAAAATATTCAATTTGCAAAAAAATAAAATTTGCTCATATCCAGACGGCGTAATCGTCCTCGACCCTGGATATCTTCACGACCGCAAAATCTTTGGTCAACTCGTCTGCTCCTTCCGCTACGGCCGGGAAGAGGATGAAGTAATGGGACTAAAGTTTCAAAAAGATCTCCACCTAGTCTCCGAACTAGTTTATCCACCCCCCGCAAAATTGAATCCCAATCCCCTCACCAAACTTCAGGAACGTCTCCTCAAGAAATTGGGTCCGAACGGGGTCCCATTCACTTTTAAATTCCCGTCGAATTCACCAGCTTCCGTAACCCTCCAACCTGGACCAGACGATGAGGGTCGACCTTGTGGGGTGGATTATTTCTTGAAATTCTTTGTCGGGGAGACTGAGTCGGATTTGAGTCATAAGAGGTGAGTGGCAGGATAAGCAGGTTATCTTTGAGTATGCAAATGACCAACAAATTGGTGGATAATATGCTTATCTTAGGAGCACGGTCGCCATCGGGATCCGAAAAGTGCAGTATGCACCCTCAAACAAGGGACGGCAACCTTGTACCGTGGTAAGAAAGGATTTTATGCTGAGTCCGGGCGAGTTGGAACTGGAAACGACGCTGGATAAGCAGGTACAGATAAGCAAATAAATATTTGAAATTGAAATTGATAGAGCAAGTTTTAATAGCAAGGATTGTATTGTTTTCTAGTTATACCATCACGGAGAAAAGATCGCGGTCAATATCGTCATCCGGAATAATAGTAATAAAACCGTAAAGAAAATCAAAGCCATGGTTCAGCAATGTATTGATGTCTGCATCTTTAACAATGGACAGTATAAACCCACCGTGGCCAGTGTGGAGACGCAGTAAGTAGTATAATACTTTGTTTACTAGTCTAAGACAGAAATCCGGGTAATTCTGTAAGAATCCGGGTAATTAATCCAATTAGTCCCACATTCCAAAGCCAATTATTGCAAAACCCGGAGTAAAAGAGTGACGTGTGTCTGAAAAACACCCACATTTATGACATTTTCTAAGTTTCTCGGTTTTTTATACAGGGAAGGATGTCCCCTGGGTCCGGGTGCCTCGTTTCAGAAAACAATTCATCTCGTGCCCTCCATAAATCGGAACATGGGACGACGAGGTGTCGCTCTGGATGGCCAGATCAAGCGAGAGGACACCAATTTGGCGTCGTCAACTCTGTAAGAATTTGAAATTTTTCAGGAAATTTTCGATTTTTTCAAAAAACTTGAGATTGTAATTACTTTATTTTTGAAATAGCATGTCCGACCCGTATGAGCGTGACGCGTTTGGAATAATTGTGAGCTATTGTGTGAAGGTGAAGCTGTTTTTAGGCAGTTTAGGTGGCGAACTGGCCGCAGAGCTTCCAATCATTTTGATGCATCCAAAACCGGAAAAGAATAAATTGCTGAGAGAGGATTCTCAGGCTGTGGTAGAAACGTTTCGACAAGATACCGTGGATTTTGGGGGTCGCCAGGGCTCGGAGGATTGCGACGAGCCGGTGCAGGACATGGCGAAGTTGAGGATGTAGAGAGGAGTCTGGAACTGTTTCTGAGTTGAAATTTTACTAATTGATTTCGAAAAAATAAGAATTATTTGATTCAAATATTAAAATTAAAATAAATTGTGATTGGTGCAGATTGGGAATAAATACTTGTTTCATTCCAAGAAAATGAGTTCAATACGCTGTAATTAAGTATTGTCCTCATTTCATTGTTCTCAATAAAAGGGGATGTTGATATTGTACGAATTTCGGACTCTATCTAAATGTCAAAGTCTGAAATGTGCTCTAATATCTGGGAAGTTACTTAATTAAAAAATTTGACTGCGATTCTAAATTTGAAAACTATTTGTTCTCGAAAGTTATGCATTATCAAGTAGCAGTCATTCTTTTCCTCCTTTGTTTCCAAACACAAATAATTCCTTCCAAAGGAAAAAGTAAGACATTGATAAAATCCAGTGAAAACATCGCCGATCTGGATTACGATGGCAAGGTAGTGCTTGGCTGGACCATTGATAAGGCCCAGAAATCAATTATCTTCGAACTTGAAGGAGAAACGGATGGTTATGTCGGTCTTGGTATTTCACTTCACGGAACGATGCCCGGTTCGGATTTATTTGTGGCTGGAGTGTTTCCAAATGGGAGTTCTTATCATTCTGTAAGTCGACTTAGTCTAATAGCAAAGATAAGGTTTACTAACAATTTCCTGACAGGACAGATTTGTGCCGAGGTCTGAATCGGTTCCAAAAATTGACAAAATATCCAATTGGAGACTCCTTAAAGCGGAGGAAGTCACAATTACATCCGCCACGAAACGAGGTCACATGGAGGTGACCAAGACTTACTTGAAATTCACGAGATATCTCGACACCTGCGACGAGGAAGAAGATTTAAGCATTGGCGTAAGTTAGCATGTAAAGTTACTCTGCATGGAATTGCAAATTTTTGCAGTTTGCAAAATTGATTCCTAGAAAGATCCTATCAAGTTTATCTGGGCCCTGGGCGAAAGTGATGAAGTGGATTATCACGGCGTGGATGAGCGTGGTACGAGAACGATTGACCTTTATTTGTCCTCCGAAAAAAAGGCGGATATAGCAGGGTTCGTAATTAAAATGAATTATTATTGACAATAATTTATTGTGCATTTACCAAATATCCAAATTATCACGCCTTTAAAACAGAACCCCCGTTTTCGGACTGACCCTGGAAAACGTGTCACTCCCAGAAAATCCCGTCACAGCGCTGTGCACTTTTTATAAAGCACCGGATTTACCAGATAAGCATCACGTTGTAGCCGTAATTTTTTACAGAATTACCTTCTCAAATACTTTTTTAAATTCTTCGCAATTATTCCAGTGGAGCACAATGCTCAGTGACGGCAGCGCCCAGAGTTTCGTGAGTCATTTGACCGTCTACAGCTGCTCCGTTGGATTTGAGGAGTCTGCCTTTGAAACTTTTCGCAATTTTACGATCGATAAATTCAAGGGAACAAGTTGTTCCGGAGATGAAAAACTCGAGTTTGCGGCGCCTCCGGTGAAATTTTGTACAGAAGTCTTATTTTCTTGGTTGAGAGGGAATCCGGTACGCACAATATGATAAGGTAAGGTCGCGCAGGGTTATCTGTACTTTCTAAAAATCTTCCAGGACTTTTACCTTCCTGACGATGTCGGATACGCCATCGGAGGTCAGGAGGGGGCGCTGTATTACATGCTTGAAACCCGGTTCAGCAATCCCGAGGCTTTGGACGATGTTCAGCTTAATGCCCGGGTTAATATGCATTACGTCGAGGAACTGAGGTAAGTTTTGGAACTATTTAAAATTGTGGCCTGACAGGTCAGACCTGAGTGAAGATCCCTGAATCTCAGATCCCTGAATCTCAGATCCGAATTTAATATAGATCAACCGAAGCCGGGCTTATGTGGATGGGGCGCAGTACAAACTTTACTTTGGCGATTCCTCCTTCCGTGACCGACTACGTCGTTGCGGCGCACTGTAGTCCTAATTGTACCCGGAGATTTCCGCGAGATGGCGTCACAATTTTTAGCACACTGATTCGTGCGGGCTTATCTGGTGCGGTTAGGTTTCATTAATTTGGTCGCTGCAAATTACATACATTGCTATGCAATTTTTTTAATCTGCTAGGAATACAAGTAAAACTTCGACATTTTCGCCATGCCCAGGAACATGCTTGGATAGACACAGTTGACCACCATGACTCCACTTACGAAGAGACCAAACAGCTACTAGTGCCAGTCACGGTCCTTCCTGGAGATCAAATTATTTTGGGTAAATCTTTTGCAAATTTTTGCAAAGTAGATATTCTTTATTTTAAATACTTTTACGAATTATTTCAAAATTCTTCTGTTAAGAATGCACTTACAACACAATGTGGTACAATGGATCCGTTGAATTCGGAGGATTGGAAGAGACATGTCAAGGATATTTTTGGTACTATCCTAAAATCGAGGTGTCCCTGTGTGGATCGAGCTATCCCTTGGAAGGCACCCTTCAGGATTTTGGACTCACAAAGTAATATGTGTACACTCCAGTTTGCAAACTAATCAAGTAATTCTAAAATAAAATCTTATGTACAGCACACCACCTGAATCTTCTCCAAATTCTGTTAACTCATCAACGCCTGATAACCCTGTTATCGAGAGTTCTGCACAATCTCACACCGGATTCAACTGGACCCTGTCCCTCCGTCAAATTCTCGAATCCAAAACCCGGTTCGGACTTCAGGACTCTATTTGTAGTACTGGAACTCAGAAAATGGAAAACTTTTCCGCACTGCCAAAAAGTCCTAGGATTTCTTATCCCCTAATTTCGACAAGAAATCGACCTTACGCTCCTCCAAAACGGGAGTGTACTGAAGGACGCCGAGTATCCATGCCGGGAGGTCAAAGCGCCACAAAACGGAGTGAGGTTAATATAATTGCTTTACTGAATTTTATTTGTTTCATGATTTCAAAATATGCATAGAACTTTTTGACAAAAAAACTTAATGAATGCCTGCAAAATAGCTGCGACGGGAATGTTACAATTTAGCAAAAAATTAGCAGCATAATTACTTCAATTCTTCAACTTTACAATGTACAACACAGCAGCGAAGGAAGATGTCCATCCGGTACAGTAATACATGACGGAATGGTAATCAAACGGCTTCTTTCCCTTAATTGCCTGCTTTGCTTGCTCAATTAGTTGTATCATGGATGACACGTTTACGGCATCTGTACACAAACAAAGACAATTAAGTAACGTAATCTTAATTAGAAATCAATACTTCTTAGATTAATCGATTAATTTACACATACACAAAGCCATTATAATCAAGGATTCCGAGAGCATTTGATACCTCTGACCTCCATAGATGAAAACGATATTATTGTCACTGTCCCAATAGGCCCAACCTGTTTGGCGAATTTGATTGAACCTAAATAAAAACAGAAAACTTAAAATATTTCCTAATTTAAGTATTTTCTAAAAAAAAAAAGAAATCATTACATTTGTCCGGAAACACACCATGTCGCGATCAACTACAATTTAAGAAATACCATGTTTAGATAATAGACACAATGATAACCTCCAAAAAATATTTAACTTACAACCGCAAAATACTTGTAATTTAGCTTTTGCACTATTTCCCAAGCTTTCTCCAGTAGCCAAACCACGTTGCAAAATCTCCACAAGATATAACAACACGCAAAAACTCCACCCCAGATCAAAGATCCACCTGTCCTTGTCAACGTTGGGGGTTGAGTTCTCAAATTAATCTATTCAATTAGGAAAGAACCACATTTTTAGCGGAAATATCCCTAATTTTGCAACAAAATTTTTGCTTAGAATTTACTCACAAACACTCCAGAACATTTCTCAATCCAGGTTATCAAATCCAAGATATGCATGGGTCGTGGAAATTCATCATTCTTAAATTGAGACACGTTCAGCTTCCAAATCCTTCTGGTATTATTGACCGCACCTCCTTTTGAGCCCGTGGTATTCGCAAAATAGACAAAATTCGGTTTGGAGAAGTCCAGAGGAACTTTGTACTGCAATTTCAAAAAGTTTGCAAAATTAAAAAAAATTAAAATTGTCTGCCAATTCTCACCTTGCCATTATTCTCTGGAAAAATGTTGACCGCAGCAAAATACAAGCGTTCCTCTTCATCCCTTGGAATTAGCGGAGATTGCTTGGCTCGTCGCCATTCCTGAATGAAGTGAATCCCAACGACATGTCGCCACCAGGTTGACGCCTCCTCACACTTAGCACAGCCTTGATACTCCTCCATCTCCAAAATAATGTCTTTATCATTGTTCCCATTTGTGAAGAGGACAAAAACCGAAAAATTCCTCGGCGCCGGGTACACAAGTTGACGATACTGCTTCAAAGAGAGAGGAATTACTGCGGGGTGGAGTTCCGATAGTGCATGAAGAGATCCAACTCTTTCCTCCAATGATGGAATTTTAATCGCAGACTTTTCCTGGTAAGTGAAATTGTTGCAATTTTTGGATTAGAAATAAGTTATCAAAATTTCTTTTCAACTTTTTTTTGCAAATTTTCTACCTTTCCGTAATTGGCGACATGCGAAACTCGCTTGGAATGGGCGACGCTTGCTAAGGAAAGAAATGAAGGCTAAAATCAAAATCTTGAACGGTATGGAGAACATTTTGATAGTGCGCTTTTTCGACTAAATTGTACAAAATCACAACAAACCAGTGTAATTTCTGCAGAGGGAAACGAATCTTTTGCAAAATTGTAGAGCGTGCAAATATTGACCCAAGTGTCATTGCACTTGTGGTGACATGGGGCCATGGATTCATTGTACCCACATATTATGTAATACTGTGAAATGTAGCTATTTATTGTAAATGAAGATAACACCATGAATTTAGTATGCATTTAAAAATTACGCGTTCCAAACTATCAACAGTTTTAAGCAACCCTTTAGTTTGGACCCCAGCCAAAATACTGAGGGTGGCTCATTACCTAATTTTAATGTGGGTGCCACCAACAGAGTGGAAATTGTTCACAATACATTACATTTTTTGAAACTTTTTTATGTGATGTTGAAATCAGATTTTTACGATCTTGACATCGCTATCAAATTCAAATAATTTTATAATTACGGCGCAATTGTAGATGTCCTAAAACTAAAGTTGATTTACAATTCATTTAAAATTCAAACTTTCAACTTCAAATGGATGCATATTCAAGTGGGCTCGGGAACTCAACATTTTTCGAAATACTTCACCAGTGCCACCAACAAAGTGGAAATTGTTCACAATACATTACATTTTTTGAAACTTTTTTATGTGATGTTGAAATCAGATTTTTACGATCTTGACATCGCTATCAAATTCAAATAATTTTATAATTACGGTGCAATTATAGATGTCCTAAAACTAAAGTTGATTTACAATTCATTTAAAATTCAAACTTTCAACTTCAAATGGATACATATTCAAGTGCTCGGGAACTCAACATTTTTCGAAATACTTCCTTTATTTAATCTGAACTTCGCCTCGTGACATACTAATGAATAGAATATTTAATCAAACTCCATACAAAAAAGTTTCGTAAATGATCCAATTTAACAAACATTTCATTCTTTAGAAACCTGCTTTCAACAGAGTTTCACTGTAATTTCGTAATGAATTGGATAATTCGATTAAAACATGCAAAATCTTTTGTGTAGGTTAACAAGGTGTATCAATACCTAGGTCTAGATTGGGTTGTTTGTTAAAATTTCAGCTTTCTCCGAGGAAAATAAGCTTATTTGGTTTAAATTGTTATTAAATTTTTTGCCATGAATTTCGCAATCTTATATTTTCTATCAATTTTAATAAGTATCCAACCCGGAACACCAAAGAAAGAGTCTAAAAATCCAAATCTTTACCAAATATTGTGGACAAACCTAAACTCTTTTTTCCAACTTTTGAAAACCTATCCTCAAAACGTTGTCGACATCTCCATTTTCTATCCTTACACGCCACCAGTGTCTCTAAACATGAAACAAGTCGACATCTTGGAACATCTCGCAAAAAAAGTGTCCTGTCCCCAAAAAATTTGGTCCAACACTCTCCCCAAACTTGCTAGCGCCCTCGCCAAAAATTACTCACATTGTCGCATCCGCCTCCGAAATTCGGGACTTCCTTCCCTAACATTTCTGCTATTCGTCCAACGGATGGACGTCTTCAACCTGATCCTAGATCGGAATGACTTCACTCCGGGTAACGACATCCTTATCGTCGCAAGTACAGACTCCGCCGGTCGCATCCAATTTGACGCCAAGGCTCCCAGCTTATCGCCACGATACTCTGGTCATATCGGAGTAACGCCATCCTTTGAACTTATCACGTTTAACCCATTCCACCGGAAAAAGACTCGTTACGCCGGAAAAAATGTGGGCGCCGGGTTAAGACGCGGTGTTTAGAAGAAAATTCAGCTCGGATTTTGGCCGACCATTTTTTACCGTGTCAAATTACCGGGCACCCGATGTAGGGGTTTCAGGACGAGGCATTGTTTCCTGTGAACGGTCACTGGCTCCTTGGAATACTTTTATTGATACTTTGATAGTTTGTGAGGTTTCTCTAAGATTGAATATTTCCATCTTTTCTATTCCTGGGTATAAGCATCCTTCCCTTGTTCTGGGATCTATTACGTCGTCAAATAGTAGGTCGGAGCTTTATAGTTCGGGAGATAAGCTAGAAATTGGTATGATATTTGAACCATAAGCAACTTTCTTGGACAAAATTTTGCTAAATTGTTGCTATTTCCGATCTTCCAGGTTTCTTAGTGCCCGTCCACGCCCACAATGGTCTCGACATTAAAGGAATTTTTGGACCGATTGGTCTTGAAGTGCTTTGTTGGACACTTGGGTGCACAATTGTAAGTAACTCTATTCTTCTATGGATCCGTATCACATTTTGCCGTGCCTAAGCTTCACCTTCCTTCAAGATTACCTATTTATACGGCTTTCGAACTTAGTTGGCGTCCAATTCTAGATCAAACGGTGGAACGGTTGCCGTACTCTAACCATTTCTTCCGCCTATCCTACGTCCCTTGGCTGTTTTATTGTATAATTCTGACGGAAATGTGAAGACTGCATTTTGGCCCAATTTCTTATTTTACGAAATAATTTGTGAAAAATTCTCTTCCAGGTACCGAGGCGAACTTGTCGGCTACCTGATAACCGGAAATTTCGACCAAGTTCCCGAAACGTTTGGAGAGTTATCCACCTCTAAGCGGGGTGTCTTCGTGTTTGGCCGCTATCACGAGAAGAACGCCACTGATAAGTCACCCCACCCTTGTGAGCCTTTAAGCAATGCTTACAGATTTTTAATTAAGGAAGACAAATATTCAAAACACAGCCCTTACACAAAACTCCTTAATCAACTCCGATCCTGCCAAGGTTCTGGTGCAACGCCGTTCGTGTTATCCGTCTTTAAACGACTCACCTCCTCCGGAGACGTCCTTATTGATGAAGTATTTCGACTCCGGATCTTACAAAGCGTCGTTGACACCCTGGCCGTGGGTTATGTTGACGTAAAGATGTCTAAGCAGCTTATCAATAACCCAATTTTTATTGAGATTGGACGCGACATCTTTTATCCGGAGGTGACCCGGCTTTTCGCCAATTTGCAGAGTGCTGTATTATTTCAAAAGTTTAGGGATGTGACACAATTGACAAGGTTCCTAGAATTTTGGCAGAATTTTAAAACACGCAAAAATACGAGTTGGACCAATGACGAGCAAGAAGTAATCGAATTAGGGACGATTGAGGGCGGTAGTGGCGCTAAGGGTCCGGTTATCCTGCAAATGTCGCATGTTCGTACGTTACTGGTTTTATATGTCATCCTTAGTTTTGTGGGGATTGTCCGGTTTTGTTGGGAGGCAAGGAAAAGGCATAAATAAAATTGGATTGGGTCAGTTTCTGGAAGATAACAATTTTGTAGCAGGATATGTTATGGTGAGACTACAAATATGCCAATAAAATTCTGACGATTATAATTGACCCCACGCCCTGTGGTCTGATGATGCTTGGTGGAGTTGAACTAGGGTCAAAATCCTAACATATCCAATCCATTGATAACTGAATACGTCTGTGTTCACCAACCCATTAATTAGTATACTCATCATTAGGAGTTACCTGTGTAACTTCTTAACTTCTTAACTAATCAAATTCCAAATATATTAACACAAGTGTGTATCTTGAACAAACCCTGTTTTTAGATACATTACTTGTTATGAAATCCTTATAACATAATCCGCCAGAATTGTATGTATGTCTACGGTATACAAAATTCGGGTATTCGTCGTACAGTGCTCGGGAATGACTTTTTGGAAAGAGGGGTTCCGGGCGGTGCTCGC
>JAAXNX010000868.1:0-22269 GCA_036491905.1 Folsomia manolachei
CAATTTTAAATGAAAAGGTTCCAAAAAAACTCTCCTTCAAGTATCCTAACTCATAAAAGTCACACTTGGTCTCTTTTCATCTCAGCTGGACTGGTGCAGAAATAAACGGGTGTACAAATATGTAATATTCATGGGACATTTAAAACACAGTTGTTCAAAAACATTCACATGAAACAAATCCTACCAGCAAAAGAGTGTAAATTATTTTTCATCCGTGACCAGGGAAGGACATAAAAGTGTGATGTGGGAGGAAGTTTTTTGAACATTACAAAATAAAGGACCTGAACATGAATCCGGAGGATTGTACAGCAAATTGAGCATATCTGTAAATTTTTGTCGCAGCAATAATAATTATGTTATCGATTAGCAGTTGTTGGGACAAGTAGTTGTACATATTCATCCTAAAGTAGGAAGTACATACATTCAGCCCAAGATACATCTAATTTGCCTGGTTAGTGTTAACATTAGCTATAATAAAGCGTTTACAGAGATATAATAAAGAAATAGTCGGGTAATAGCCTGGTTGGGGTGGGAGTAACAAATTAGTTGAGTTTGGCAGCTTTATTTAATGTCCTTTTCTAAACGAAGTAAGTAAGCGATGGCCTGGTCGTGGTGGAGTTCTACAGAGAAAGTAATTACTCGAAGGATATGAACATTTTTACGAGGTTCCAGGTTTTATGTATGTGGGACCAAGGCGTTAAATAGAAAGCAAGTTTCCAGCCTTGTTCTGTTCTCTTGGCTCAATTACAAGGGTCAATTAACCACAAACAGGGGTACTGTAAGAGTAAGAGTGGCTTTTAAGATAAACCAAGACAAAGCGTTGTCGTAAACTTAGTAAAGTCGTCAACCAACCCACTAACCAACAAAAGTTTTTGGTCGAGTAACCGAAGGGAAACAGAAACAAGAAAATATTCTCAAGCTTCCTTCCGCCTCTTGTACATAAATTGGAAATGAAGGACTTTTGGTGGTATTGGCTTGTTTCGGGTCTTTAATTTTAAACGGTATGGCTGCAACTTCGTCTGGAACATGAGGCCAAACCAAAACAACCATTCACCTTACAAAAAATATTGGTTAAAGTTTGCTCAAGGAAAGCAATAATAATTAATATATTTAACAATCTTTGGTTTTTTTCCGAAACCGATCATAATGGGCAAAGAATAGACTTTTTTATCCTGTTTTACTCCTTTTATGTCTTAAAAACTTCCTCAAAAATTAAATCGGTGGTGTTGTAAAAGGTTAGCTTTCAACTTCAAATTTCTGTAATTTGTCGAGTAATTTTAAAATACAATAATTTGTTTTCAGACAAGAATTTCCCGAAAAACTTGAAAAGATTTGATTTGAACTGAAGGGTGTGTATCAGAATAGTCATAAATCTTGGCCAAAAATAACCCAGTTTGGATGTGAATCAAACCTAATCATTGGTCCATTATTTTTTAACCCAGCGGAGAATTATAATGGTCAGTAATGGGTAAATGAGTTAAAAGTCTAAGCGTTTTAACATTTCTGCAGACAATTGGATGGATTGGTAGACAGAATTAGCTCAATTTTGAAAACTTTTCAAATAATTATGAGTTGTGCGGACATCATAAGAATAATTCCGAATGATTAATGTGCGATGTGATTTAAGATAATGGACAGGGATGTGGATTGATCCTTAACAGTTGTAAAGTGTAATAATATAATAACCCTAGGCAAATGTAGGATAGCTTGTGGGCATCCATCCCTCTTGCGTTGAATATTGGTCAATTAATTTGGAATTTTCAAAACTAATTTTGGTACCAAGACCGATAGATTTCGACTTATAGCTAAAATTAAGGATGATCTGTCAGATTTTTTACTTATATATGATGAAGACGGTAGAGAATAAAAACAAAATATCGAAATTGGGGTAAAATTGTTGACAGGATAGAATAAAAAAATGTTGTGCAAATTATTTTCATTTTTTTTAATATACGAGGATTTTACAAGGAGATGTACAAAAGCTTTTGGTCTCATTCCAAAAACAAAAATATTTCACCGTATTCATCATGAAATCTATCTTTCCGTCCCTCAATCAATAACATCTTATCAACGCTTCGCTTGAACTCCACCATTTTTACCGTGCTTTCCTTCACCAATGAGCAAATTAGATCCGAAAATTTTTATCTCGTTGAAAATAATCTCACCCAGCCCAGAATGTGTTGGAATTATCTGTATTATTGACGTACTTAAAAGAATGAAAGGGTGAAAAAGGGTTCATTCCATTCCTCCCATTGCATTCCTGCCTTTAGCTTGGTCAACATTCCATCAGATCGAAATAAAATAAACCAGCCCTATCAAACCAGAAATAAAGCTGAGACTTAACGGGGTCATAAACACCTTTTTCATGTCACCTATTGCTTGATTCAACTTCCAGCAACCAAACCAAGAATGGATTCAATTAAACCCAAATCACCTCAAACCTCCCTTCTGTCAGCTCATCAAATCAACTAATCAACCTACCACACGAGACGAGCTGAGAGGGAGACAAGAATTCTCACAGATAAGCTAAAGACATTCATAAATTTCTCCAGATTCTATCGACGTCTTGTGAGTTGGGAATTTGGGGAATTCAGGAAGCTGTTGATGGCTCAGATTTCATTAATTTGATTCAAGATTTCTAACACCCGTATGTTATGAAATTAAATTGGAGCATTAATTTATTAATAATGCTATTTTGCAAATTAATTATTCTATATTTTGATGAAAAAGGATTTTTATTTCCAAATAAAGTTACAAAATTACGACTATTTTATATATTTTTTAACCGACGCTATTAATCATTGTCCACATACATATCGTATCCATTTATTTATCCAACTAGAATGTGAAATGATGGACCACTCCTTTTGGAGTAAAGCTCGAGTTAGATAGAATAAGAGAAGGATGCAAACAAACAAGGATATTTGAGGGTTACAAATACACAAGCATTTGAACAGGTAAAGCCTGACGAGATGAGACATTTTTGTTCCAATCTAGTCGGAGCAAGTTGTTGGTGATGTTTCTGGGTGGATGTGTGGTTATGTGTGCTCATGTAGTCCAAGTTGTAGTGACAAGAAGTGTATCTCATAAAACAACCATCTCCAGATAGTTTTTATCACTTACAATTAGATTGGTTTATAGAACAAGACTCTGACTGAACTCAGGCTCAAGTCAACCTCAAAGTAAAGAACCCACCTTCGTAAAAGGCACAATTATCGTCTTATTGAATTCCCTATTATCCCATCCATTGACATAAACGGACTTTTTCTACCATTCTGTGTACAAAGGTGGAACCCAATCACATCAAATCGGAAAAGAGTTCATCCATCCACTATCCGATCCCGTCAATTCAATTGATCATTCATATGCCTGTCCAATTCTTGTCCCTTCTCATCCCATCCCCTCTTGTGGTCCAGTCTCATTTTACTCATTTGGGTCCTTTAATAGAATTGATGTTCATACTTATGGAATGTGCCTTCTACTTACTTAACCAGAGCAAGAGATCGAGCCAATGAGAACAATCTCTGTCCAATCAACGGCCCAAGGAAGGAAATAAATGACAGGGAGATAATAAATAATAGGATACAACAAAAGCTTATAGCCTTTTTACGGCTGCCTTATGTGACGTCCTGGTTTCTAACCACATATTCTTCTGCTCCAGTCTAATAAAGGCATCCATCCACAATTCAAATCATTCAGTCTGTGTTGGTGTCTGTTCCAATTCTCTCGCTCAAATAATTCACATCATTCTTTTTCATTACTCGTTTCAATTGTCTTTTGTCCAGTCAAAAGTTCTCATGTTTTGCTAGCGATAACTGTGGTTTATTCTGAACAACTGATGTTGTTTTTGCTCCTCCTGCTGCGATGGTCAATGCTCAACTAATACCTTGCCCTAATTATTCTGGATGAGAGGAAATGAGACAACTAAAGATCTTGATAATGGTGAAAGCTATACGTAGTAGTTGGTTCGTTATCACTTGGTGGAAAGCTAAATTTGGTCAAAATGAGAATCATTCATTTACAATAGAATCATTTGAATCCAGGGCATGGACAAGGATGACAGGATGCTTTTATTGGATTAGGCAGAGCGGAACTGAATTAAAATTCCGGTAGCTCTGTTTAACCGACCATGCCAGGTGGGCTGATTTCTCGTCCGTGTGGTGTGGGATGAGTGTGGCCGGATTGGCAGATTTAATCTGAAAATTTGCATAGAAATAGGTCATCAGCTATAAAAAACTAACATCCATAATAATTTGAGAGCACCGAGTCCGTACTACGTTTCAGACTCTCATATTGAAAAAAATGACACAAGCGAAAAAATACTTGGACCTACCGATGAAGACAACCATATTACAAATAAATGATATAAGAAAACTAATTTAACGTGCTAAAGAAAATTGAAAGATGCTTTAAATTACATTTATTTATTTTTAATGAAACCCTTGTGTTGTTGTTGTTATATTACAAAGGTAATTTATGGAATTAAAAAATGCAATTGCTGAATCCTGTTTTGTTTAATTATACATATTTATCGATAATAGTTATTCGAATGATTACAAGCTTTTCCCTGTTTGAGACCAAACTGGTCATTTGAGATTCTACTGTCAAGTTTCATTTCATTTATAAATACCAGTCACAAATATTTTGTGATTTAACTTTTTTACTTAAGAAGAAGAAGCAAAATATCCAACTGAGAAAATGTCCCGTTTAAAGCAAAGCAAGTCTCAATTAAAATATCAATTTCACAAATTCCAACATTATAATAAATAAAGACTTTTGTTTTGGATTATGTTGTGATACGGGTGCTGCATGTGGTAGCAACAGAAACTCAGTATAATATACTTGGTTGAATGCAGTCTCACCTGCCACCGAAAAAATTCCCATGCAAAAATATAAATCATGGAGGAAAAGGACAAATGAAATAAACAAATTCTCAACTGACCATAAAACAAGGGGGACTGGGCAGAAATGTGAACTCCACAAGTGCTCAGCCGTACCCACACTCTCAAAATGCAACTTAATTAACAGTAAGTACTCGGAATGTCTTGTGAGATCAGATAACAATTGTGTCCACCACAATTTACAATATGTGCAATAATACAGGCAGCAGTATAGCAGACACATTATTCAAGCGTATGTATAAAATTGTGGTCAACTTACTAAATTAAAAGCTATAAGCTCAGCTAAATAATCGTGGGATGAAGGATATATTTACTATTTACTTAGTTGCGAGCTCCAATGTTTTAGTAGTCAACTAAGCTGGGTAGTATAAATTGATCGTGAGCTGGCAAAACAAGCAGGAACATAAATTTCAAAGGAATTTTATGCTTAATACCGGTCTTTTTGGGAGATTAACAATATTTATTGCTATGTCTTTGTTTAAATCACTACCACCAGCTCGGATATCACAACCTTCAACTGGGTAATTGTAAACTTCTTCCCATTCCAAACTGCCCGATTACTGAATTACTGATATTATTATGAGGGAAAAGACCTGAATGCAAAGCTTTGGCCAACTAAATGTACATGAAGGCTATTTCTCTCAATTATTATGTTACTTATTCTTTGAATTGAATGAATATTATTGCGTTTTTGTATTTGATTGAAACCTTACTCGAAAATTTATTGACACGTTTTCTCTATTAACTTGGTTAATATTTGCAAATGTTAAGTCTGAGGTAAATTACAAAATTCATGTTCAAATACAAATTCATTTTCTTTACATGTCATCCTCCTTCCGTGTCAATCCGTCAGCTCATCAAATGAAATAAATTCAGTAAAAAAAGGAAGCTCCAGAACATTTGTCAAGAAATCAGAAAGGTCAACAAAATAATCATAGCGAACGAGTTAAAGCCACAGGGGGCGTCCTTTTTCGATATTTGGTTAAACTCAGTCTAGTGGAAATTAATGATCTATGACTTGTCAATGCATTGCTTACAAACAAAGCAACCAATGGCTTTGGCGTTGGAGTAGTATTCCCTCACATCTCTTTAAAAATTCGAAAAAAGTTCATCCTCACAGAAAAAGAGGACCTTTTGAGTAAATAATCATGTGGGAATGACAATGTACATTTTCCAGTAGGCTGGATACACAGGTTAAGTTAACGCGTGTCTTGTTTCCCAAAGACACAAGATTGAGGCGATGATATTTGGAAAAAGAAAGAATAAGACGGGGACACCAACATCCAAATAAAATAAGATGGATCTCGTGAAGTTGATTTGGAGACAGCACAATGCAACATGGCACAATCCCATCCTTTCCGTTCTACCTGATTATAAATGAAGGTGACACAGAAGTGGAAGTATTTTGCTTCAAGTAGCTCTACTACTGTTGTAAATATTTAGTAGCAGTTGCACACAATGCGGAACGGTAGTCTTGTTGAAATTTTTTGTTGCAAATTCTGTAATAAGGGAGACATGATTCATATAAATAATATTTTGAAGAGAACAGCACGAATAAAAGCAGGAGCGAAGAGCATACTATTATGTAGCGCTCATAACGTTAACCTAAAGACGGCAATCCTAACAAATCTGCATAATGCACATATAATCTGAACCATGTTCCCATGATCAGTGTTGAGTTGATGTGCGTTGCTCATCCATAAGATTAAAATCAGAAATCAGAGTTGAGACGAGATCTCAATTGAATCCTTTTTGTTCCTTAATCACGTCGTCGGCAGAACCAAGCATGATTTGATTGGAAGCATAATGGAACTCAATCTCGGAAGCTCTCTTTATGCATTATTATTGGTCCAGGGTTGGTTAGATGGATGGATGAATTGAATGGAGATGGGATGAGTGTTTTGTGTTTCATTTCATCAAATCCGATCCGGCAGGGTTTGATTCGTGCAAGAGAATGAAAACCTTCTCCTTCTTTCACTCACCGAGATGCGTATGCGATTATGGAGATCATGGCGTCGGCTTCCTTTCATTGGATATTTTCAACCCCACCGACCGACCGACCGACAACTCTTTCTTTTTCACCCTCGGAATGACGAGGACCCACCGAACGATCAGCAAACGACACCCGGCTAAAAGCTTTGTGACCATCTTTCATTCATTTATCATGTTTTATGTATGCAAATGGTCTTAAATCCAGAAAAACACAAATGTGTTACATTGGACGCGGGTGGAATATAATATAGTCTGTAAATGCTTTCATTTTTCTTAGATATAATTAAGAAAAAACAGCTTTTACCGTTAATCCATCCAACTTAGTCTTTGTTTCAAAATTCCAATTCGGAGTGAAAATAAATAAATAGTTACGGAAAGAAATCATCTACACTGCTCATTACTGCAGGACACGAGTGTAGCATACTTTTGATTAGTCCGCAACTTTGCGTTGGATTTATTTATAAAGTCTGTTATATATTTAAATGCGTAAGATTTTCATGATTTCCATTTATTCTGGTAGTAATTCAATCATTGAGTTTGAATGGTTCTAATAGCTCTGCGCTATACCAATCACGAGCGTGAAACAATGAATGATGTTAAAATGACGTAAAAAACGCATTTCAAAGCCATCAAACAAATCGCCATTTATTTTGTAGACCGCGACTAAAAAAACTCCCACAAACTCAGGGCACCATACAAAGAGAAATTCAATTTACATTCTCATTCCCATAACCAAGTCGGAACTCTCGACTTCCCTCCTGGCTCAAGTAGCCGACTAGTCTGTTTATAAGGCTGAAATATTTTGACACCGGACATTTAACAGTGAATCAGAATCAGTAGTCATTCCCGAGTTTTGTTTAGGATTTGGTTTGAGGCAATGTGCTGCATTAAGATTAAACTTCATTTCATCTCTTTTGAGTAAAATGCCGGCCATACATTTAAAATTCTTGTAGTTTTATGAGTATGACTAACAAATGTGTAAAAAAACCTAAAAAAAATTTGACTGTGAAACCAATTTGATAAACTGAGAAGCTTTTACGAAAGCACACTCTAGTTTCATTCCCTCTGCCAGAAGGCGTTACAGTTGCATCACAGACTTACTTATTATTCATGTGCATTGTTTCATACTAAGCAATGTATGTGTGCGTATATGTAATTCTATCATCAACCTTGTCGGCTTTGTTTCTAGCAATTGACTCCAATTTTCTTAACGCCAAATATTTTAAAGTGTTTCATTCTTTCTAATTTAAAATGTAGCTAATTCGATAAAACCCTTCCCCCTGTCAATGCCAATGATGCTTTTCGTCATGATGCAAACCAGTCGGTACATATAAGTGAGCCATGAATGGTTCATGTTTGGCACTTGCGGCGGCAGCCAATACTTATTAAACCGAATTCCAATTAAACAATCATCATGATCCTTTTAGGCCAAATGTTGGTTGTGAATGCTAATAACTGGGGGGAAATCTTCTTAAAAGGTCTCATGCCTTCGATCAACACAAACAAGGGGCCAGGATTTAAATCACCATCTGGAAAATGTTTCTGGCAAGCATTAAGCAATCTTGTCTTGTACTTACGACATAACATCATTCGTTGATATGACATGGTAAGATTTTGCTTTTTACTTTATTTTTAAAAATAAAATTGTATATTATTTAAAATTATCTCTAAAATCTAGCAGTAAAAAGATCTCTGGTAAAAGCCCAAAACATGACCCAAAATAACTTAAGCACGATTAAAAAAGCCCCCAATTATCCAATGAAGGAAAGAGTAAAGACCGCCACCCATGCACCAAATACTACACATACATGTCTTTAAGGAAACTTGAGCCCAAAGGAGATGCGATTTTAAGAAATCTCAGGTTTGGTTTTAGTTTAGTTTAAGAAAAAAAACTTTTACGTAACCTTCTGGCCCAAGACATTAACAACAATTCTGTTTTATGTACAAGCAGAGCAGACAAGCATTTACTTTTTTGTGAATTTTTTTAAAAGCTCAGCACCCATGATCAATTTCCACACAGTGGTGGAGGAATTGAGCGCAAAGTTTTTAGGTATGGTTATATTAACGACTGCTTCTGATTTTGGTCATATTTCCTTGTTACCTTTTCCTTATCTGACTGACACGACGGCCGGCGTGGTAAAAATGTTGGTGGCAAACGAAGTTTACGTTGTTCACCAAAAGTTTTGACTTTTCTGGGTAGTGAGCATGAATGAAGCGTGTTTAAAGAGACATGAGCAATTAATTAAAGTCCATTATGTATGCCTTCTCTGTTTGAGACTTTCTACAATACGAGCCTGCCACAATAAATGGTCCAACATTTTTGAGGAGACAGGTTTCATGGTCTGTGTCCGAGTTGGTTAGTTGGGGGCAAGCAGTGAGTGGGATGTAATTTGAGATATTTCTTTTTGTTTTCATGGGTTTGAAAATTTCTCACCTATTATAGTAAAAAGGGGACACGTTTACTTTTTTTAAACCTTGATGTAGCCCTACAATGTTGAAGTGGTTTCATTTTACGTGTATGCGAGATAAAGAAAAAGTTTTTGATGGAGAATACGGCGTGGGAGGCGTATGGACTCTTTAACAAATTTCAATCAAATTTCTACAATGTCAAAAAGAATTTCTTTTAATGCAAATTCAATTTTTTACTGGTTTATTGACTTTCGTTGGATATCATTGGATAATGTTTCTTTGTTTAAAAAATTCCAGTCCAATCCGTTTTTACTTTCTTAATATCTTAAGTTTTTTTTAAATAATTGAAATGTGGAACTAGATCAGATTAACCAGAAGCAACGGTCATATCACTCTAATGAATTGTGAACTGAATCTAATAAAAATCAAGAACAATTATTGGAGGCTGTTGTACTTGTCGTGGTACATTTTATTGTAATATGCACGCAGCTAATCCGACTCAAATAATAACTAATCAGGCACCACATCGTGATTACGGAATTGTAAATTCAAAATGAATTAAGGAATTGAATACATATAAACAAAAATAAAAAAAATATCTCTTTCAAGTCTCCAAAATAAATGGTAAAGTGTCTTCCAAGACCCAACCTAACCCTACTCCATCATCGAGGAGGCTTCAAAGATCGTCATCTTGTTCATGACGAAAATGATTAAAGTATCTTCCATTTGTGCATTTATTTCTTTCATTTCCCATTAACTACTGGACCCATATACTTAATATGAGGATATAAACCAAACTAAAGTTAGTAAAGCGGATCCCTGTTTTGCTTATGTAAAAGGTTCTCGATGACTGTACTATTGCTTTTAATTGTGTTTATTGTAAAGACCTCGGTGATTTACCAAATCATAATTTTCATCGCTAGCACTTTACTGCACACATTCAACTAGCTAAAGAGACAAGATTGGAATACGATATTTTATATTATATCAGATATTTTATTATGGAACTGGCTGACACACTGTTTAAATGCTCATCTTCGAACTTAACCTGTATTTTGACGTGTTCTACGTATGGTAAAAATTTGGAATCGATACGATAAGTAGTTTGACCGCTAGCGTGTCCCAGACAGACAGACAGACAGACAGACATGACGATTACATAAGCACCTTCGCCTCTGGCTCGGGCTAACAATAACGATAAGATGTGCTTAGTGGATTGGTGTATTACGTATGGAAGATGGACGAATTGGGTAGTAAAGTAACTGGTACAAATGCATTCAGTCAATGTCACTATGTTAAGACCAGGTCCTTAAATAATACGGGCCTAATCTAAGAGTCAAAATGGCTTTGCCTTAAGTTACCATTAGAAGACATAGAAAAATGTAAAGTAATAAATGATCAGGTTTGTCTACCTAACCAATGCGCGAAGCCAGACAGGATCAGTTTCAAAGTGACAGAAAAATATTCAATATTCATGTCACATTCCCTTCATCATTACAATTCTTTAATGTCAATTTACCCGTATGGTGTGGTGCTACTACCATCCCAGGACAATAATTTAGTCATCCTCCTCTATGTCTAATAATGCAATATATTGCTTAACGGGATGATACTGTATTATTAAGTTTTGTAGTTTTATGGTTCGTTCAAACACCAAATTTTTTTTAATTCTTCAAAATCAGATACAAGATTTTACACAGATCCTAGGCCCACAGTTTCCTTTAAGTTATTTTATTGAAATTTTGCTCACATTCATATTTTAAGGATGTACATTCCAAACCCCATTTTGGTAAAGACTCAAAGAAAGTTACATTCAAAGACGTATGTGCAGGAATATTACCGGGCAATAAATAGTACTTATATATACTGTAAACGATGATGTGAAAGTTGTAAGCCAAGAAAAAATTGCTTGGATCTGCAACCCAAAATCTGACTGCATAGAATATGCGGGCAAGGAAATCACATACTAGCAGAATCAGAATAATCCTGGATTGAGTTCCAGTTCAGAAAGGTCAAAGCGTGCATAATATACGCTAATTTGGTTCATTATGTATTCCAAACGTGAGGTTTGTGAATCGGATAACGTCTTCCGAGGGCTACCCACATCCAAGGAACTTCTTTAAGAAGTAATGGAGTCGTAATTCGTTTTATCAAAGTCAACGTCAAGTGAGAGACATGAAACTTATCCGTACATCACCCTCTCAATCATCACAAATATAGATAAAACCTATGACCTATCTGGACACCTGTGGCAATTTTATCAATTACTTTCTAAATTAAAAACAAAGTCCTGAGTTTATTACCTTATGTCTTAAGATAATATATATCTAATAATCCAATTATATTTTTTTATAATTCAGCTAAACTCAACACATAGTTATGGGTGAAGATGTGTTAAATTGTGTGTCAAAAACAAAGGAAGAAAGTCAGCAAAGCTTCCTAATTCAAAATTAAGATGTAAGCACATATAATGAAGTGAACGGTTTCAACATCGACTCAACACACTTTTTTCCCCAACACATCAAACTTTTCGTGATTCATGCTTATTACAACAAAAAGTGTTAAACAAATGGTGGTTGTGAATTAAGATGAAATGTAAAAGTTGTAACTGTAATCTAATGGGTAATTTAAAACGCAGAGTTCAAGGCAAGATAAGATGAAAAGAAAATATAATCCTGCTCAACTGTGAAATGCATTTCCAAGAAGAAGAGACGAAACAAAGACGTAATAGTGTAAGGTGGAAAACAGCCGATTAAAATTCATTGCGTTTAATTAAGTAATTTTAATTGTACACATGAATGAGCACTAATAAATAAATTAAACCAAGGAATGGGTTAAATTGCAAGGAGTTGAGGTTTTGAACGAGGATAAAGGCAAGTAACACTGAGCAATAAATATTCCGTAACTAGCTGTTGTAACTTAATACGCATGCAACTACATCAGCCAACTTTTGATAATAACTTGTTCTCATCTCCACATCTTTTCTCGACATACCTTGCGATGATGCAGTAAAAGTACAAACTTAATTTTTAAACCATCATCCAACGCGCAAGAAAAATTTTTGGTACAAATGTTCATTAGTTCTTACATCCATCCACCATTCATTCTTCCAATTTGATCCAGATTCCAGATTCCAGGTTCAAATTAATAGGAACCACTTGAAATTCGAAGGCAAATGCTTACCATTTTAAAACCGTCTTATCCTCGCTGTCAAAAAATCACAAAAATGAAAATAGGAACAAGTCAAAGGATAAGTGTGTAGGAAGCATTTTCCAAAATAAAAACTCGTTGATGAGAATGAAAACTCTTGAAAGGAAAGGAATATAATATTTTGAATGAAAAAGTGAAATGAGACAGGCAACAGGAAATGGTTGAGTTTAGTTTGGTCAGGTTTAGGGCGGAGGAGTGAAGGGTATGGGCAGTGTCCAATAAAGTTGGCTTAATAAGCTAATTTCAAATTTCGAAAGTAGACAGAACCTCACACCTCGCAACTGGAGTGTATCTGGATGTACGTTTGTAGTGGAGACCAACTACCTTAAGTTGGCTAAAAAGGAGGCAGGTAACTTCACGTCACTCATTCAACCCCGTCTCGCTCTGTATATAAGTGTTTTCCATAAGAAAATAAAAACCGTGGAGTCAAGTCAAGTTGGACCTATCTGACCAGTGCAAGATTTTTTCTCATTTAATAAAAACCACCGAGTAGAGTAATCTGATTCAAACAAAACCAGCGACCGAGATCCTTTTCAAACTAATCGGGACTATGTACATGAGATGGTCATGAATGTCAATCTGTCTACATTCTCGATTCACTCAGATTTGTCACCGTCACTTCAAGTTTTACTTTATGTAACAAACATCGCCTAGTTAGTTGGAACAACCCTGCTCATTTAGGAGAGAAAGAAGAAACTCTATCCTAATTTCCAAGAAGTAGACATGACTGGTCTGCATTTATTTTTATAACAAACTTAAAGCTTTTAACGTCAACTTGACCGTGGCGAAAAGAAATTATTCTTTCTTCTTCGGGACAACTTTAGTGTGACGATCTGCCACAAGACTTTTATTTATTCAAAAAAAGTTTAAGACTCATTCCAATCGAAGACATGACCGTAGCCATAATAGTATAAACACTTGACTTGTAGACAGAAACATGAAAAGACCGTTTTTGAACTTGGTGGAATAAGATGGCAATGAAAGAGCGACGAAGGCAGTGTTTGACTTTCTAGAGTATTTATTGTTTTGCTTCTTAAATGGTTGGGATTAGAAGGGTTTACAGATTGTAACAACTTTACCACACACAAGTAAGCTGTGTAAATACTTTAGAATGATAACAATGAGAGAAAAATCAACACGAAACTGATCCAAGAAACTTTCAGAAAGTTATCGTGCGATTTTGGTTTGCAAAACTCTGCTCATTCGTGTCACAACAATTTTGTAACTAATCGATATATATATATATTAATTAATTCTTGCATAAACACAATATCCTATTCATGGCGAAAGCTTGAACATAAAATTCCAAAGTAATTTCATAAAGCATCTGCACACTGTCAATACTGTCATTTAGGAATTTTCACCAAAATTCAGTTAAGCCAAAGCTTGTAAACTTGTCAAAATGCGGTATTGCTACTGAATGCACAATTATCGAGTGAAAATCCCATTTTGCGCAAGGATGAGTTCAAGTAATTCGAACATTGAAAATTGGATTATGGTCAAAAATCTCAACTCGGCCAAGTTCACTTTGCTCACTGCTTGTGTGATACTCGTATATAACCAGTCATATAACCAGTCAACTACCTCTTATCCGTATGGGAAAGTAATTATTTATAAATATGTGACATTAGGTAAGTGGCCTGGTCCCTTGGCGAGATAAAGGCAAAATGGGTCCTGCGTCTCACAATAATAAAAACCAAGCCCGGTGTGACTTTCCAGCTCTCTGCACTTGAGCCTTGCAAAGTCAAGTATGAGTTTGTTTCTGAGAGGACAGTCTATCGTTTTTCAATTTGTTAGGCATGGATAATGCCTACCCTTCAGCTTACAACAATGCACCCAACCTGGTTGGACCCACACAAAGGTCTCCTTCAAAAGAGCAGTAATAACAATAATAATAATTCTCTCAATAATACAACTCGACTCTCCTCACTCACTCGGGGTGACCGTGGATTGGATTTAGATTGTTCCCAACACCACTGACTGGCTTATACGCATTGCATTGCATTGTTCAAATGAACCCTCTTCCATGTGCTGTCAAAGGATAATCCTAACAACCAGGTAACTCGCGTATTATTATTTCTATTACTTTCCATTCTTGCCATATTATACTTATTATGAGTAGCTAATGCCTCAATGAATCCAGTCCATGAGGATTATAATTGACAATGGGGGTACAAATGACAAAGGACATTATTATCAAGCGCCGACCCGACCCTGGCTCGAGTTGGTTGACTTGCTTATTTATTACCTCGGAAAGCAAATCAAAGCAAAACCAAAAGAGATCTAGGTATGCATTAACAGTTTGGCTGGAAATTAACTTAGAGGAGTTTGAATTGAGATAACATTTATTTCAATTTAGCTTGGAAACATTGCCAACTCAGAAAATACGCATAACACAGTTGTTGGTCCAGCTCGGCTCGTTGTCATTGTCCAGTGATCCTTTTGTGTGCATTGCTTTTCTCTCGTTGGGTTGTTGAGTTGATGGGCTCATTTTGTTATGAATTGGTCAATAAGTAGAGTTGATAGATATTCACCATTTCGGGGAAAAATTCCAGTTTTAATAGTTTCCAAAAAGGGTCCCCCCTAGTTGCTTGCTTATTGTACTTAAGTGAGTCCTACTTGACTTCATTGTGTCTTCTTATGCTGTTGATTCCATTCTTTGTAATAAGCAAAAGCTGCAACTTGAATATTCTTTCTCTTCATAAAACACCTCACTCGCTTATGCTTCCATGAATTTTGGGGCTCAATAATAAGATATAACCTTGGTTGAGATGACTTTTTCATTCTATTTCTGAAATTGATCATTTCATCAGACAATATGCAGTTGTGTTTTTCATTCAACTTTCTTGACCCTGTCTGTGTCCCAACTCTCGGCCAACCTACAAACAAACTATTCAATGTTGACAATTCTCAAAGCTTCCACCTTTCAACTTTTCTATTTCCCATTTTAACCGTGTCACTGATTTTATTCAGACAAAATAATAAACGATGAAGTAGTGAGATGAAGTTTGCTTCATTGTGTGACATTCTGACTTATGAGGCGAACAAATTTTCAGCTTATTTTCCAGTTTTCAAACCTTGCATCTTTTGTTGTTTTTCTTGCATCTTTTATTAAATCTCTACAGTACAGAACAAGCATGACTATTCTATTCAACTGTTGCTGGCATAACTAACCTAGTCAGTTTTGGTAGTTCATGATCTTTTATGAGGTAGAAAATGGATTACATTGTTCAACTTTCACACTTAATAAAGTGTCGCCCATTCTGGCCATTAGGAGGAACCGAATTTAAGAATGGATTGACATCGAAGAATATGTTAAACAGACTATTTAAAATAGTCAAGAATATGACACAGCACAATCATGAAAGGGTGGGCTAGATACACTGTTGCTCTTTTATGGGGTCGACAAATAATACAAGGTTCATTGGTTATATGCTTGCTGGCAAAGATGAATTTCATTCTACTTTCTGCTTTAATTTTTCGAAAACAAGTATATCAAAAGAATTCCATACACTTGCGGCAGGACAATAATAAAAACGGAGAAGAAATCAGTAGTCTAAAGAACACGAGTCCAGATAAAAAATCAAACGCCCATCAATGACTCCAGCCAAGATCCAGATCAATGATGGCATCTGCTATAATTTCCCATTTACGTATTATATCGTCACCCTCAATACAGGAATTTCCTTGGTCGTTGGTATTTTAAGTGTCCCACCTGGATTTAGGATAATCTCAGCTTGTGTCCATAAACCAACCAGAGTTAAATAAAAATGACCGTGATAATGGCTGAAGTCATGTGAAGTCATTCGAAAATCCAAATAATCATAACAAGAAATCCAGTCATATAAATAAATAGGCATCCACAAAATAAATATCTAGTTTAATACGCATGCCATACACAATATGGCTTTTTGTGTCGAGCCTTTAGTTTCCTGATTTGGTTGATACGATCCTATCGCTATCACGGTGACTCATTTAAAAAGAGAGTTAAAATAGCTCAATGAATCACTCTTATTGCATCTAATGCGCCCTTTTGTGTCATCCCATGCGATAAGATGAGGTGAATCAGGCGAGGTAGAGGAAGGGAGATGTGTTCACCTATCTACATACAGAAGTAAAATGATACCCTAACTTTTTTTGATCTGTTGTTGGCTTGTATCACCAAGCCACACTAACCAATCCATCCGTACCAATTTAAACATCCAACCCTTTAACTGTATTATATCACAAAAAGTAGGGAACCATTTTCCGACTCTGGATGGGAATCAGTTGGCCAAGATCAACCCTGGCACACCACCATCATTAATTTAACCTGCACAATTTAGTCCAACTTGAATTCAATAGTACAAGTATCTGCCACGTCACAGACAAAATGCCTTTAATCAGTTTCTCAAGTTACACTCGTTTGTCCTATGTAACGTGAGACAAATGCAATGCACACATCGAAAGGGAGACAAAGGAGAAACGTTAATTTAACTTTGAAATTGTTTCATTTTATTTTATTTAGCATTTATTTTCGGAAATTTGATCCACGTTACAAAATAAAAATAATCTCAGTCTGCTGGACTATCCGTCTAGGATAAAATTAACTCTATCTCCAATTGGTCATGCCAAGTAATAAATTTTGTCCAGATACTAATCCTTAAATGATAATGATGACAATGACATTTTCCGCAGTTTTAAACGAGTGAAACTGATATGTATGTGTGTTTAAAAGAAGTTAAGTGTCAAATGTTTCACACGAATTAAAGATTCTATCATTCGTCATGATTTTAGCTATGGACAAAACAAACAAAGTCTAAATGCTGGAATTGAAAAATGAGATTGGGCCATATAAAGTGCATATCTACTATAAATTGTACTCACGGTTAAGCACCGATACAAAATAAGGTGCTACAGAAATTTATAATGCGACTTCATAGCTGAATGAAAGCCTAGTTAAAAACAAACTAAATGCTTTTTCCTACTTGTAAACTTTGCAGAATGCATTTATAAACTTACGCATAATTTCCGAAACAAATAAAGGAAACACCGTCGTGTGGAGTGTAAGTAAATGGTATAAAGAATTGGAAGTGATTGGATTTGGAGCCGCTGGCCACTTACTTAACAGACCTTTGTTCGTGTTCCATGACTTACTTGGGACACAAATAAAGGGTAAATTTTCCCAAATTTTCAACAACACCCTCAGAAAACTCAAGAATGCGTGTACTCTTCATTTCCAATTTTGTAGTTGACCGAACCAGAAATAACTGATAAGTGATAAAGGACCGAGAATGTTTGTTCAACTTTGCTTGTTGACAACTTTGTGACATTTCTCTTTGACACGATAATTGGCTCAAAGAAACAATTTTGGTGTCAATTCTCATTAGCTCGTCGTTGGAAAAGACGACCCCCGGGTTAGTTAGTTTACGAAGCTGTGTTATTTAATTTGATGGAATTATTGATCCTCTTTACCTGATCTGTTTATTTTATTTGTCCTCACTAACTCACTTTTTAAATATTATTACTACTAGATTTACTAAATCTGTTCAACAACAAAACGTACTTGCTTCTTCATGCATATATCGATGACCTGTACAGTTTTGATCTTGAAGCAACAGAAACATGCAACACAAGCCTGTCTTTAAAAAATATCTCCACAATATTTGTGGTCTGGAGAAAGAGTCTACTTGAAAAACCGTGTCGCAAATTATTCTAACCATGCAATGAGCATGTAATGCATAGCGTGATGTCTTCATTTCATTTAATTAAAGTTGAAATATTGCTGACAATGAGCTCGTCAGTTGTGTTTCATGTCTCCAGTTTAGTTTAACCTCAGAGTTTAGATCTATAGATCTTCTTTGCAGTCCTTAGTTGGTTGGTTAAACGAGTCATTCGATATTCTTGGTCTTTTTTGTATTTTGTTTTTGAAATGATTAACAATGACAAACGCATTGCACGCAGTTTTGAACTGATCTCACAATTAAACGGGGACGTAGATGTGTGTTTGCGTGTCACAATAAATAAAAAAGTTGTTACAATTCCTTGCGTTTGTTGCTCTCCAGGATCAGGAAGGGTATGATGCCATGTTATGTCGTTCGTGGGAATGGAATCAAGTTTAACATTTATTGGTGAGTTAAGTAATGAATTGCTTTTGATTGAGACGTAAATATGTTCACATGCTTGCAACAAGCGTGCACAATCACATAAACTGTTAATGACTAACTGTTCACTGAACATTCATGTTAATATTTTCAAGTAAAAATAAAATGCTATGCATTACCCTGCCCTACCACCAGATGCCAACCAATCAATATTCAACCGAACTCAAATCTTACGGTTCCTGTACCAAATACATTTTTTTAAACATGGCTTTTTGGAATTAAATACACAAAAACTGCTACAGCAATACATGACTACTTTAATTTTTGAGATGCCACGCAATCCTGTTAACCAAATCCAACGGTGAAATTTCATTGCCGGTCATATCTATGTCTCTTGAGAAGAGCATTGATTGCATTTTTATGACCTTCAATTGCCAACTGGATTTTGATCTCTCATCCCATGTCCTTTTGTTGTGTTTTTATGGATTTCTAAAAACTCTTGCTGAGTTGATTCTGATAGTGATACCAGGATCAGATCAGTAAAGTTTTTATCGAGTTGGATTATTGTTAACATAACATGCCATTGAATTGTTAAACCATATGGATTTGGACATAAAAATTCCAACATGAAACACTTGAACGATTGAATTTTATTCTGACTGGCATGCAGTTGATGGTTAGTATTTTGTTTATTGAAATATTTTGTAAATACAATTTAACTTTTAATATTTCAAATCCTAATGCGTCTTATTATAGCGTGGTACTTATTTAGGTTGGAAAAAAGAAAACCATCCGAGAATCCTGCACTTTATCACAAAACCATTTACGAGTCATTGAAAGGATCCATTTCAATATTCGAGATTATCTTGAATAAACATTGCATTAAAAAAGTTCTGCTATTACGGTTTAACATTACTCAGCCAAGTTCATAGCCAATTCACGAAATGTCGGCACTTTACTCAATATAATGCTGATTATTTCTAATTGTTGTACACGACGCACATGAATGCACATTCGTAATGCGGTGTGTGAATGAATGACTTAATTATTTATTAGATAGTTATCTTCTGTAATCATAAACAGTGCTGCTTCAAAAAAACGAGATCTATTCCAATATTTACTCTCACCAACGTCCTCTGAATGAATTATAATCCAGCAAAGGAATAATCTAAACAAGACCACAAGATTTATAACCAAGACGAGAAAAGAATTCCCATCACTTATTTACGAGGAAATTAGATGATCAAGTTAAGTGGGATTAGGGGCTAAAAGTTACAACATCCACTTGATTACGGTATGTAGGAGGGTTCCAACTCCCACGAGTGCTATTATGCTTGATTTCCTATATAAATTCGAATCTTTGACTGGAAGTTAATAGGAAATCTTCGTCACTGTCCACCAACCAGATAGACCATCAATAAACAAGGCATGTCGACACCAACTACCGATCGAGTGTCAACAACGAAAGAGGAAAATAGATGTTGCAAATTACATGAAATAGTGGAAATAGGATACGGTGGGATACTTAAGTAGTGTGCAGTGTCTGTGCAGGAGAGACTATAAAAGTTTGAGACAATGATACGGACAGGGCGGAGAGAATAGGGAAAGGAAGGAGGAAAGTGACACCAACAGAAAAACCAAATGGAACCAGCCCGGTCCGAGATTAAGGACATGAATTTCTATAGTTTGATCTTTTTTCTTTGGGTGAATGAAAGGGCGAGGGGTGGAGGTGGATTTCCAAGAAGGGCCCAAGAGAATCGCCCGGGTTCAAGTCAGCTTTATGCTTATACCAGTCGTAATATGATTCTTAAGTGTATAAATGACAAAAAATTGCAGTACACGTTGCTTTCGAGTAAGTCCTCTTCCATCCACTTAACTAGCTTTCACTTCCCATATAAATGGTTTTGGGGAAACGGTGGGATACATACAAGAAAAGCATGGAAAGCAAGTTATCCGCCTTTGAACCGATCACCCACCACAAGACTTGAGTTCCGTATCATATCGGAGAGGAGGGTTTGGTACAAATGGTTGTGTCACAATAAATTAGTTGGCCGTATCGAGTTTGTTGGTGTTAAATGATTCGAAACGCTGCTGCACCAGTCTGTTTTTCATTGTGAGTGAACTCTTTCAGGGAATGGGACCCTGCCTATTCACCACTTTGCTCCTACATGCCATCAAGCCCTCGTTCCATTATTGCTCCAATTTCGTGCTCCTAACCACCAGAATAAAAGTCATAGTTGAGTTAGACGCATGCTTATTTCCATTACTTAAACTGCGTGGTGTAACAAGGCATATTGTCCAAAGGACTCGATACTTGTACAATGCAGTTTTGGATGTGGCGTATAAAGGAACAAGTTAGAAGCTGTAAGGACAAATCAGAGTGAATGAGACTTTTAGCTTCACTTACAAAAATTTGCACCTGGTGTTTGTTAAGTTTACTTCCACCAAAAATCTTGTACAATTGCTTTCAATCAAATGCAACCTAGATTAAATTTCGTGCTCCTAACCACCAGAATAAAAGTCATAGTTGAGTTAGACGCATGCTTATTTCCATTACTTAAACTGCGTGGTGTAACAAGGCATATTGTCCAAAGGACTCTATACAATGCAGTTTTGGATGTGGCGTATAAAGGAACAAGTTAGAAGCTGTAAGGAAAAATCAGAGTGAATGAGACTTTTAGCTTCACTTACAAAAATTTGCACCTGGTGTTTGTTAAGTTTACTTCCACCAAAAATCTTGTACAATTGCTTTCAATCAAATGCAACCTAGATTAAAACAAATGTGCATGATGACTTTTGTTTGATGATAATATAAATCAATTAAGTACAACTTTGGATTTACAAAAGTCATTTCTGCTTTTGTATGACGTAATTTCGAGTATATTTATTGTTACATGAGAGAGACCATCATTTTTTTTCTATCGTCCAGTATGTTATAATAAAAACTGTCAGATGGATTTCCCAACGATCATTTACGAGGACATGAAATCGCTTTAGATACAAAAAAGAAACATTGACGGACTTAAAATATCATCACTAGCGAACTGGAACTCCATTATTTAGTGCCAACACCAGATCATTCTTCGCTTTTATTATACTCTTCGTTCTAGTCAATATTTTATACAAATGGCATTGCAAATACAATTTATTTCGTCTGTGAAAATGGAGTGGCTTGTCTGGCTAGTGTGCCTCCCCTTTATAGACTAACACGATAAATTGTAAATTGACAAAAAGGCTAATGTTCACTGAATGAAGCTAAAAATTACAATATTGATCACTGACCCTTGAATGGATTGTCATTGTATGTCACTGAATTACATTATAATAGAATTGCATAAATAGTTTTCATGTTTCAAACAACTTAAAGTTGCGCAAGGGTATTTTTTCGAGACTTGATATTCTGCGAAAGTTCAATAAAAATTCGACTGAGTGGTTTTGAATGAGCAAATTATACCAACGTTTGGAAATTTCCGATTTTTTGCTCTACTTCAAAAGATTTGTACACAACCGCGGAGGCAATTTTATTGAGCTTGTTCATATTTTTCAAACCAATCTTGTCATGCAAGAAAATAGCAGTAAAAAGTGAGAAAATAATATTTAAAAAAATCTTTAATGCACACTTGTATAAAAGCCACCATTACAAGTATTTTTGCATGCTTTGCGAAATTTGAAAT
>JAAXNX010000869.1:0-22250 GCA_036491905.1 Folsomia manolachei
CCAACCGTGAAACAAAGGAATACAGATATGTACTTATTGCTATACTGCCGGCATGTAAAAGGCACATTATTGTAAGAGAAGTAAATAAGAAATGTGGAATTTTGTTAGAATTTACTTAAAGGAACGTGAACTACTGCAAAACCATAATAAGCATTACGTGTAAGATGCCATAGTTTAGACACACTTTACGGAAGGAAGGTTGGTGATACATGAATGGATGCTAGAAATACGGACCCAGGCAAGAAAGACAGGCCAAGAAGTCTCTAATCACACTGTTAATTAAACTGTCTCCGTAGAACATCTAGGATAATGTAAAGGTTCCTTGGGAGTTGCATGATAAACAACAACTGGGAGCTGCTCTACCTTTCCTTCTTGGAAAAATCAAATCAACCAGGAATAAACTCTGCCATTATATTCGTCCCTTGCCTAACGCCAGTGTAACACTGTATACATTCTAAGACATGTATCTTTAAGACATTGTATAGCAGAAAAGTTCCTTCAGTTGCCCTTCCTTTCTCAACTCACAATAAAACGATGCAAAATAACCACCCACACCTAAGGAAAATAAGACTAGGGCTCGTTCCACCATTTATTCTCGCCTCTGGTGTCGACGCCTTGTTAGACAACGCACGGTGTTCTTAACCAACTCCCAGTTCCCAACAGTGTCAGTTTCCCGTTATTAAGGCTGGGACATGGAACGGGAATCTACATAAAAAACTGTTTTTATGAACTGAAACTGCACTGGCTCAAAACTATCACATTCAAATTCCTATTAATTTTACATATAAGTTATGGCATGATGTAATTTTCATAAAGATATCGTTTACAGAGATGCAATACGGTACACAATTTGAGTGATAAAAACTTTACAAGGTGGATCGGGAGGGAGAAATCCGAATCAACAAACGGGGTTTATCCAATCTGCTGATCAGATTAATGAACTACGGACAGTAGCAGTATCTTTGTAGTATGAAGATATCTGAATCAGTCAGTGGATAACACGATGTATGTCTGCATTTGAGTGGACAAACCAGTATGTTTGTTAGATATAGGACGAGGAGAATCTATTAGAGACATTAGCCGAAGGGAGACGTTTTATTAGGAAGATTTCACTAGAGGAAGTTGCATGCTTGGAACAATAAAGAGAAGAAAGGATGGGCAACCCAGGGCGAAACAGGTCTCTTGAGATATCTAGAGAATTGGGATTGATATCGCAACCCACCATCCACCACCACTTCCACCATTAGTTGCAGTCAAATAGACTCTCTGGAGAATTCCGTCCAAATTACGACAGACAGAAAATTTTTGACGTGCTCCTCAGGACGGTATAGCAGAATCGCCTTTCTCCCACACCACACCGACCAGACCAATAATGTGGACTATCTCATCCATGTGTACTAATATTCGTCTTGGTCTCATCCATATCATATCCCATCATAACCATGCCATGGCACGCGTGACACCGAATTTCGACTCTCAAACCAACGATGACCTCGCCAAATGAGCAACTTTAATATGGTAGCTGTGTAGTAGACCCAATTGCACCTCATTACACCAACTTACTACTTTGGGGATTAGAATGGTAGTGGCAGGGGATAAGGAATGAAGTAGCTAGTAGGAGCCATATGGATTACGCTAATGGGTCATGAATATATAGGCCGAAGGCGTGTAGTGCATTTGTAGGTCTGGACTTGCAATAATATGGCTTATAGTTGATCAGAGATGAAGATGAGAAAGACCTTAAGGCGAACGGATGGAAGGTAATGCAAGACGTGGTCTTTATGTTATGTCCCATCAAATTCAAATTCTCTCATTTTGTTCTATTAGGCAAATTACAATGAAAACGAAAATAATGGCACCCGTAGAAGCACTACATTAAGTATACCTTTGACTAAATTATAAATGAGTTCATCTTGAAATACATCTTAAGTTTTCAGACTAATAGGCAGAAACATCCTTGTATGCATCTAATTCCTGTCAGGATCAGTATTTTAGAAGGTCCCAACGGATTTTATGCCTGAGAGAAACTCAAATGACAGGAGGAGTAATTACACGAAACCATTAACAAACGAATAATTAGCATTACATCCGAATGCAGTGAATGAAACCACTTTCGACTTTCCATTTGTGACTGATCGCAATTAGTGGACGTATGTATATTTATTTAGCTTCATACCCATAAATACACTCAAGGAAAATGGCTAAGAAACAACAAACAAAATTCGGGACCAGTTCTCAGCGTTAACTAATGAATTATTAATCGTCTCATTAGCTTCCTTCCGAGTACTTCAACTCTCATATTTTACAAAACTAGTCACCAAGCTAAACTTTTACAGTAGCGATCTTCACAAAAATACGTAGAAATCCGTCTCTAATTCAAACTCTGCATGTAAATACCTCCACGTGCGTCCGAGGATCACTTGCAATAACGTGTTGTATACCCACCCGGCTAGAGGAAGCAGGGAAAAGCATGCCATGCAACTTAGACAAATGCTCGACTTACTTTTGAAGACAGCCCTGGGCTTTGCCTGCTTTCTCCTCGACATACCGATGGATGATGACCAGACAGATCAACAGACAGACGGATATCTGACTGGATCAGGATTATTCCTTTGTTTTGTCCTATTTGCAACCTCCACTCCTTCAATATTGAACTTGAACAGTTTCTTATGCCCAAGAGGCAAGAAAGTTTACAAAAATGAGGAAAGAAGCACGTGTTGGTGTGTCCCGTTGTTATTCGCTGCTAACCAATTTCAGACCTGTTGTATGTAGCACCACCACCCACAAAGTACCACTGAGGAAAGTGAGACGAGTATAGAGAAAGTCAGTGACGATGCCCATAACTAGGTGCCTAGTAAGTCGGATGTGGGACCAGGAAGAGGATGTCTCAAGGAGAGTGAGTGAGTGAATGGAGTCAGCCGTGGCTGGGAACGAGGATTTTAATCCTTGGAAGAGAAATCCCACCAGGAATTTCACCTTACGCAAGCGTGTCTCCCTCACAAACAAAATCTTCTTCCTTATCACTTTCTCCCTTTGTATTACCCACACAACATAAATAGTCAATTGTGTCATATCACGTAGAGGGCATCTCGTCAACCCCATTCATAAATGGGTGTCATATTAATGGGGCTATGGAGTCAATTTTACCCAGTTAACTAATTGAGCTCCTAATTTATTTTTGGATAAGCACAAAAATTGAGGAGAAAGCTTTCCAAAAGAATGCTAAACCGTCTGGAGAAAGTTCTCTCGAGTCACCCACATGAGACTAAAAACAGCGCTCAATGTAAATGGGAGCGGTGAAAAAACACTGAAAAATTCACCAGTTTTTCCTCTCCGATTTATTTTTCGCACATTATTTCCCCGAAAAATTGAAGCTATCCGAAATTTCACAAAAGTGGGCAAGGTTGGAGAAGACTGATTTAGTTGGAATTGCAAAATAAATTGGCCAAAGTTTATGTTTGGCAGAGAGAGGGATACATTGGGCGAAAACGTGGTAAAAACGCGAATTTAAGAATTAATTAACAGTTTTAATAAATAGTGAGAGCACGTAAAGGAGTCAGTTGGTGGGTGGGTTAAATACGAAGGATTGACGATAATCTGTTACTCCTTGGATTTAAAGATATTCCTGAGAAAAGAAGGATGGAAATTAAATTTTCTGAGGAGAAATCTGCCAAGATTCACACATGGAAGGCGAGGGAAGGATTTTATCTTCCGGTGGGTCATGTTATCTTATCATACTTTCAACTGGACGAAAGTGGTCAACCCCTGACATTGGGCGAAAACGTGGTAAAAACGCGAATTAATTAACAGTTTTAATAAATAGTGAGCACGTAATGTAAAGGAGTCAGTAGTGGGTGTGTGGGTTATACAAAGGATTGACGATACTCTGTTACTCCTTGGATTTAAAGGTATTCCTGAGAAAGAAGGATGGAAATTAAATTTTCTGAGGAGAAATCTGCCAAGATTCACACATGGAAGGCGAGGGAAGGATTTTATCTTCCGGTTGGTCATGTTATCTTGTCATACTTTCACCTGGACGAAAGTGGTCAACCCCTGAAGGAAATGAAACGGTTGAAAACAACGCAATCCGGAGTTATTAAAACTATTCATGCTAAAAATGGGCAGGTGGTTTCAAATGGGTGAGATAATTTAATCTTAATGATACACAAATTAAAAAGTGGTTTAATGTGACAAACTATTTTATGAATTTTAGTACAATACTAGCCACACTTGAGCCGTGTTCTCATCCAACGGTTATGCGAGACATGTGTGCGGAATGTGGTAAGGATTTACGAAAATTAGATGAGCCTCCTACATCCGCTGCGGTGTCCATGATTCATTCCGTACCTGATTTACGAGTTAGTATGGAGGTAAGCAATAATAATATGTACTGTCAATATCTAGATGGTGATATAAACGTGTTGTATATAATTTACGTTTCCTAATTGATTGTATATTTAGCAAGCTCAAAAGATTGGTAAAGTGGATGAAGATCGATTGCTAAAACAAAAGAAACTAGTATTGCTGGTCGATCTGGATCAGACGCTAATTCACACAACAAATGATAATGTCCCGCATAATCTTAAGGTGAATCACACTTGATTTGTTAAACACCAAATCCAGAGCTAATATTCCTATTATTTTGCAGGACGTTTTCCACTTTCAACTATGGGGCCATGGATCCGTTTGGTACCATACAAGGCTACGACCAAAAACTCACGAGTTTCTGGAAAGTATTGGAAAATTGTATGAACTCCACATTTGTACATTCGGAACGAGATCGTATGGTAATAAAATTTTCCACATATGCATGTCATTTTTGGAATCATTGTATCCCAAATAATTGTGATTCTGTTTGCTTTAGCTCATGTCATTGCAAGGCATCTTGATCCGCAAGGTCAAGTCTTCTCTGATCGAATCTTATCTCGGGATGAATGCTTTAGTCAAAATTCGAAAACTGCCAATTTGAAAGAACTTTTTCCAAGGGGTGATCACATGGTGAGTTTTTATTGACTGTAATAAACCTAAACTTACAACTGAAATATTAATTAATGATCCAGGTTTGTATCATCGATGATCGTGAGGATGTGTGGAATTTTGCTCCAAATCTGATTCATGTAAAGCCATACCATTTTTTCCGTCACACGGGGGACATCAATGCGCCTCCCGGCCTGACTAAGCAAGATCAAGATGACAAATCCGGATTTACCTTTAATAAGGATGGGACGGCAATTAATAAACAACCTGAAAATTCAACTGCTGTAGAATCCTCCGATACTGTTGCTACTAATTCCGCTGGAGAGGATTTTGCGGAGAATCCTAACCAGGAATGTGATGACGCTCAAGAGGTTGATAAAGATGATACCAGCAGAAATAATAGTTTTCTAGTGAGGAGGGTTACTTCGGATTTATCGTTGAGCGATGAAGAAGATAGCGATGATCATAGCAAAGCCTCTGATGGGGATGCTGCGGATGGCGACAAAGAAGAATCTTGTGATGAAAAGAAAGATACTGGTGAATCAAAATCCGTGGTAGAGTTGAAATCTGGGGGACTACCCGCACCAGAGTCCAAAATTGATGAAGTAACAGCACCAGAGGTTATAGCAAAAGGAGAACAATCAAATATTTCTACCGATCAACCAGAAAAAACCGAATTAGGCGAAGACAACAATCCGAAGTGTAGTAACAATAAATCTTCAATTGACGCTGAATTGCAAGAGGTGAAACTTGACATTGTCGAAGAACCTACTGCGTCAAGTGAAACTACACTTCCTGCTGAAATCGCGGCTGCTGGCCCAACTGGTAGAGAAGAGATCGAAGTAGAAGATCAAGATGATTACTTATTGTACCTTGAGGAAATTCTTCAATCCATCCATCAAGCTTTTTATAGTTTGCACAGTGATAAACGAGAAGAGAATGATGTTCCCGATGTAAAAAATGTAGTTCCTTATGTTCGAAGGAAGGTGTTGAAGGTATTTTTATTTAATTAAACGTCGACGGCTGCCGAGCTTGCTAAACTTCATTTATTGGGTGAATTTTATTCATTTGATTTAATTTTTTTAGAACGTCAGCATTGTGTTTAGTGGAGTTATTCCAACTGAAGTCCCACTATCCGAACGGAAAAATACCAAGGCCTATTCGGTCGCAATAAGTTTAGGAGCACATATTTCGGAAAGAATAATCCCACCAAATAAGCCGTGTGCTTCCTCTGAGATCCCAACCACGCATGTTGTCGCAGCTCGTGTGGGAACCGCTAAAGGTATTTAAAAACAACTTTTAAATTAAACGGAAAAGTTTGAGGACAAAAATAATGTGTAATTTATTTTCACGTTATGTTTCACGTATTTTCATGAAGTCAATGAAGCTCGGAGATATAAAGGAATACACATCGTGACACCGGACTGGCTTTGGTGCTGCTCAGAAAGGTGGAAACTAGTGGATGAGAGGTTGTTTCAGCTTTACAAAAAATCCGTCGTGAACCGCTATCCTCCTGGCCATCATTCATCTAGTCCACATAAACGCCGAGACTCTCCACATTCCGAAACACGTAATTTCTATTATAAAACGAACTAAATTGACCAATGTAAACTTACTTCATAATATTTATTTTCCAATTTTGATGCATTGTTTTTTTTCAGCAAAGAATGGCCAAGTGCAACAAAAACCCGGTGCAAGAAAGGAACGAACTCCCAGCGGCCGTTTTATGGACACAATTAATCCTCTTTTATCATTCTCCATGGATGAAATTGACTCCATGGGACATGAAGTTGATGACATTCTTAACGAATCGGAAAGCTCTAGTTCAAGTGATGAAGATGAAAATGTTTTCAAAGAACAAATGGCGGCTCGAAGACGAAGTAGCCGCAGTCGAAGTGAGGAAATGAATGCGGCCGACATGGACGCTTCGGAATTAACAAAAGGGTCATCGAGTAGTACAGATTCAAGTAATTTGTTTATTCTGAAATGCTTGCTAGATACATAAGATTGCACAAAGTAGTATTAAACTAAATTTCAAAATTCAACCTTACAGGTGGTTCTGAATCAGAAACGGAAAATGATGACTTAAAAGTATGCAAAAAACGGAGACGCGGAAACAACAACAAGACTGAAACGGAAACGGAGGATGAACCATTGAATGTAAAGTTTCGAAGAGGTGAAGCGGTGCCAAGTGAAGTGGAATATTTGATGTTGACTTCAGACGATGATAATACACGCGACCAAGATGAAGAATGGATGGCTCAAGCATTGGAACGAGAGTTTATGGATGACAACTCTCAAGATGAATAGCTATTATAAATAATACAAGGTTAGGATTTCGACGGACGTCTTCATTTTATTTTTACTCTCTAGGGTTGGATACGTCACAAAGAATTTTTTTTGCACGTATGAACACAATTTCATTTTCATGTCAGTAAAATACTGACATGTTTCATTTGTGACTCTTTTAAATTTTTCCAAAAACGCACCAAAAATTATATTTATTTCAATTTTGTGTGCATTTAAATACTTTTATTTTTTTAGCAAATAATTTTTAAATCAAGTCAGTATAAAAGTAAATATTTGGATAAAAGACAGCGATAATGATTAAGAAAATATAAATAAATGGTGGCACTGGTTTTTCTCCAGCCCCGAAGTAATAAAATCCATCTCTTTCTCGGTACCAATTTCTTCGGCGATAGTCCCATTCATATCTTGAAAAACAAGCAGTGTTTTCCGCATTACTGACATAGCCTGAAAAAAATAATCAACTTGGTCTTTTTTATGGGAAAACTTGGGAAACTCATATCTTGACAAATGGAAAAGTTAAGTCACCTCGATCACATGCACACCTCCATGTTAAACTAGAATGATTCCTGTTACAAGTTGCATGGTCCACACAGTCCAATTTGTATTCTTTTACTATACAACCTGAAACGAATTTTATTATCTCACATTGTCTTTGCAACAATATCAACCATAAAACGGATAAGCACTAAATATAGATGGACATATGAATTACCTGCGTCTACTTTCGCTCTGCATTTTCCACCACGATAAATAGTCAGAGGAACAAGACAACCACAACGTCCAAGTCCTGGAACACAGTAAAGTCCTCGATTTGTGTCACAGTACTTCCTGAAAATGTTTCGAGCTTTGTCAGTTTTTTTATTGAGAAAACTTTGATTCCTTTTAATATGCAGAAAATTAACCATTCTTCCAGTCTGCTGACAAATGTGGCAGGATCTGCCATTTGAACAAATTCGCATTCATCATTATAATCAACGTATCCAAAGCCATTAATTGTTCCTTTGTAGCCAATAACGTTGCTGCTCAATACCAGCAATAAAATGCCAGAAACCCCCTGTTAAAACAAACCAAGCTAGTAACAATCACATTTTCTTTTACAATTTATCTGCCAGTTTTTGCTCCATACTACTGCTTTAATTCATGTTGGTTGAGTTTTTAACCATTTTTATCCATTCAATTTTTACTTACCCACCACATTGCGAGTCCGGAAGAGCTTGGTTCATCAATGAATTAAATAGAATGCATTCGCATTTTCGAGATGTTGCTAACTCATAACTTGTAGGGATTAATTTAAAAAAAATTTTCAGCCTACCAACTAAGTAAGCTCAGACCAGACTCGAAATTTTGGTGTACTCTTTTCGCCGTTTTTAGAAAAAAAACTAGTTTTCTGCTTGGCAGGGTTTAATAAGGATTTGTTCTGTTCTGCAAGTTTCCTGCTTTACTTCCAACTTGCATTATTATTAGGACAAACTGATCTTTAATCTGATTAAAATCCTTTCGTCGTTCTCGAAGGCCAAGTTTTGACTTGAAGTTGTTAAGATCAAGAAGTACATATAGCACAGCAATTCATGAATTCATGTGGAAGTTAAGCCTTCCTCTGAGTCAGGAATAAGCTGCATAGAATAAATTAAAAGTGTGATGTGAATGCTATAATATAGCAAGTACACATCTTCTTGTAAGTACATTTTGAGTATTCAGGTGAGTCAGTCATTAGCGATTCATTTGTTTGCTTGGGCCACCTTCCTCAGCTAAGAAACTTAAGCTGTAAATTATAATAACTCTTCCTAGGATATAGGCAACAACTAAAACTTCCGTCCGGGATTATATGATCATTATTAAAGAAACTGTATGACACGTTGCTGACTGAGTCAGAAGGAGGGTGGAATATGAGCGTTTGCTTGGTAGCACCCCCTACTTTATATTTAACATGTTTGACACCTGCTTCGCTGTGTATGCTATGCATATAAATATTTTGGTTGTCATTAAGTTACACAACCATTATGGCACGTCTACTATTATTACAAGGTTCTTTGTAATGTGCTGATTCATAACAGGCAGTATTATCACTAGTTCTGGATTTATTTAATTGTGACTCGCTCGACGCTCTGTTTACACAATATAGCCATTGATAAGTTGATGAAATAATATTAATAGACATATTTAACAGTTGCACTTTCCCTGCAGATTTTTTTGACATATCGCATACGTTTTTTTCTGAATATGTAGTTTTGCATGAATTTACATATGGAATAAAACAACAAAGTACTTGAAAACAAATAAATGATCCAGTAAACACCCTTTAGCGTCCAGCATAATATCCCCCCTTGACACCATCCTTAGTAAGGACAACTTGCCACAAATGTACCTTAATAAATGAATTCATAAATTATAATACCATCACAAAAATGAAAATGAATTAGATAAAGATTTAATGAAGCCACCTTCCTAGCTTTAAATCCACCCATCCCAAACTGCAAATAGTATGTCCACATCCGGTAAAACCTTGTCCCATATTTATTAGATTTGGACTACAGGATCGGCCAATTTTTAATGAAATTGTTCAACCAAACTTCGCAAGTTCTTAAATTTCGAAAAAACTCATGCATATATATCTGTAACATAATTTGAAGAACAACCTTGAAAATGAACTACCTTGAATAGTCATGCCCAAAATTCTGAATATCCTCGAGAACAAACAATTTTTCTATTCCATTCATAATTTCCTTGTAGTAAGGAACATATCCATTCACGGAAAATGTAAGTTGTTAACCTGTAGTAATAAACTTTAGTGTGTTTTCTTTTTTATCCAACCGTCTATTAAAAAATAATTGAGTACTAATAAATCAATCAATTACCACGGCTCAGAGCATGGCGTCTCGTGATGATTTAGACTCATTGTGTGTAAAAGAAAAATCCCATCTTCCTTCAAGCAGCGATGCACAGTTTTAAAGTAGCATCCCAGATTATTTTTTCCTACATGCTCAAACATTCCGACGGATAAAATCCGGTCAAATTCTTCATCAAGGTCTCGATAATCCACAAGTCGAATCTCAACTGGCAAATTTGCACAAAGTTTTCGGGCGTAAGAAGTCTGTTGCTCGGAAATTGTAATTCCAACGACCGAGACTCCATATTTAGTTGCCAAATGATGACACATGCCACCCCAGCCACATCCTATGTCTAAAACCCGCATCCCTGGCTGGAGATTTAGTTTAGCAGCAATTAGTTCCATTTTGTCGTATTGAGCTTCTTCAAGATTTGTTGCATCTTTCCAATAACCACAGCTATAATTCATACTTGGATCGAGGAAAGATTCGAAAAGCTCATTTCCTAATGACACAGAAAGTGGATGTGAATGCGAGTAAATAATACATGAAGGGAATTTGGAACCTTATTAAATTACCCAGGTCGTAATGTCGCTCCCCAACTTCCTTGGCCCTTGCTTTACTTTGCAAATTAAAATGGGAGCATGCCATATAATTTAGAAATCTGTTCCATGGATGAAACCAATTTACAACTGCTTTCGCTTCGCCACTAAATAATTGAAAGGTCATTGCAGAAACCTAAATAGTTTAGAATTAGCAACCTTAATTTCCTCTATAGTTAGTTATTTCGTAATCAGCAATATCATTACATCTACATCCCCACATTCCCAGTCCCCATCCATGTAACCTTCTCCTAATCCTAGGGGACCGTTATTAACGATTCGGGCATAAATATTGTTGTCCTTCACCTGAAAATTATGTAGAATCAATGCAACAATTTATTTTCATTGAAATAGCTCACCTGAATATCCCATGGCTTTGATCCATTAAACTCAATTCCACTTTTTTGAAAGTGATACTTGACATATTTCTCTACTGTTTTTGGGAAAATTTTGAGTATCGCCAATTCAATTTTTCGAAATAATTTTATTAAGAATAGCACAATGTTATATAAGATCATGGCCATTTTGAAAAATTACTGATTCTTATGGAAATATCATTACATCCCCACATTCCCAGTCCCCATCCATGTAACCTTCTCCTAATCCTAGGGGACCGTTATTAACGATTCGGGCATAAATATTGTTGTCCTTCACCTGAAAATTCACATGTAGAATCAATACAACAATTTATTTTCATTGAAATAGCTCACCTGAATATCCCATGGCTTTGATCCATTAAACTCAATTCCACTTCTTTGAAAATGATACTTGACATATTTCTCTACTGTTTTTGGGAAGATTTTGAGTATCGCCAATTCAATTTTTCGAAATAATTTTATTAAGAATAGCACAATGTTATATAAGATCATGGCCATTTTGAAAAATTACTGATTCTTATGGCAGAATCGTCTTGCAACGAAGAGATCTTATTTTTCTCTGAATGGAAATAGCATTCCAAAAAATTTATCAGTCTTACAAATTATAATCATATTGGACATGGATGGACAAAGATTTTGTTGCACACATGATACAACCTAAATAAATGTAAAATAGTTTGATACAACCAGTTAACAGACCGAAACAATTACTTAATTTCATGTATTGCAGGTTATTGTATTAGCATACTATTAGTTATTCAGTAGTGTGTGAAATCATTCCTCGCATTCGCGTTTGGCATTTCCTCATGGCTGCGTTTGACTGTGGGTGCTTAGCTCATCCTATATCATTTCTGGTTTACACATTTATCTTACGATAACTAATGCTGATTAAGATACTTGAACTACTGAGGCGTTGTAAAAAGTGAAGCGAGCATCGTAATTTACAAACATTGGCATGTTTGATTTCTTGACTTTTCATGGATTCATTTAATGGGATGGCGAAATCACAGGTGCACATTTACAAGTATCTAGCTGGTGTTATATTTGTTGAAAAAATTTATTTCCGTTCTCCCGTTAACCAAAATCCGAAAAAGATAGATAGATCTGTTTATTCTCATATGCATGTAGTAACTAAAAAATCTCAGTATCTCTAAAATCTCTAAAAATTTAAAGGAGAAAGTAAATATAGGTCTAGTCGCATTTTAGAAAAAATCCGATTTACTTTACGGTTTTTTGTACAAAGGGACGGGAAAGAAATTTCGTTACCTACTCCTCCGACTACAGTGTAAGATAGACAGTAATCTGCGTTATGGTTTTGTGCATGATTATGAAGCCTGTTTTTAGCCCATCCATATTTTAGATAAAAGGAATGACAATACTTTCGATTCTGCTGTCGGAAATTGCTCTTTGGAGAACTCGAACGAACATACTACTTTGTTCAAAACAGTCCGAATTTTTCATCAAATAGCCAAAGGAAACTTAGAAAGATTGATTGACGTCACTGAAAATTACGAGATTGTCTTGATGGAAGGCAATAAGACTAGATATCGAACCTCCATCAAGTTGTGCCCACCCACGCAGTCTGGTGTCCCATGTCCCCAATACGCACGGTGATATTGCGGTGGTCTATCTCGCTCTGGAGCAAATTGGCTTGGAATGATTTATTGAGCCAAATAACACGCTCGAATCATTTTCCGAAATTGGCATTCAACTAGCTTGAAAATTCGTTATACTGTCTCATGCTTTGTTACCAAATGGTAATTCAGACAAATTCACTAGAACAATGACACTTCGTAATTCTACGCTCGAGCCATCATCCGCAGCCCTTAATTTTTGACGTATTTGAGCACATTCATTTATTTAAATCCTTACTTCGTCATTAGAGCTTCAAGACTTCTTTATTCAAAAAGGGTTCCGGAACTAAAGTTTGCACTTACTCACCATTCGAACAATTCATACGCCTGAAAAACTCATTAAGTTCCACATTTTTTGTTTTATGAAAGACGACGGCGTTTTCAAGCAGCTCCACGTATCGATCTTACTTCATCTCAATAAAAGATCCCAACTCAATCTCCAAGGGTTCGTCCATTTGTTGGTTCTCTTAGGCCTAGAGTCTTACCTAGATCCTATCCTATCTGCCAATTCAACTGAATATGGTACTGACTGGAGGATGCGGATGCGACTGCTTAATTAAAAACGGGAAGTGTAAACACTCGACAACTCTCATCTCATGTCCTCAACGACGCAACTCTGTTTTGGTTTAATCTTCCACTCAATTTATGCTATTCACACATTTACAGTGATGTAAATATTTATGCACCCATGTTGCAGGTACTTTCACTTCTTCCAGCAAGCCACACACCACAGGTAGGTGGGATGAATGTGGACTGTGTACTTATCACAAGTGACTGGGTTCAATTCAATCCTTTGAACTGTATAGTGTCACATAGACAAATTGAACCTCAAATAAGTGGCAAAATACTGCAATGAGAATTTCTATTCTGTTCACATATGCTTCTTTCGAGGACTTGTGTCCACTCCTGCTATTGTGTAGGCAGTTATCTTTAGTCTTGCGAAATGGATAATGGTTACTCTTTAAAGCGTTACAACTCAATGCTTAGCTGACAATAGATGGTAGAAAGTATTATTTTAAAAAACATGAGCAAAACTGGACTCTAATGTTTATAAAGGCTGAAATATTTGACTTTTTTCATAACTTGGAGAAAGCATACCATTCAACACTCTACAATATCCGAGAAAACGAATTCTGCTCTGGATTCATTTTTCTCACAACACGCGACCACCACCACTTGTCGATTCCTCCTGAACTCTTTGATTGAGGACCTTGCTCGCTCTCATTGGCTCCACTCAATCTTCACCTTTCATCCCTTCAGAATCCTGCAATTTATCAAATTGATGAGCTTAAATGCTCTAATTTTCTCACTTCATCACGAGACCTCCTCCAGCCAGTCTCTTGGTCTCCTAGCTTTCGTCAAACCCATGCAGCTTTCTTTTGTGTCCCTCACAAGTTGACTCAGCACAATCACGCCCAGGATTTTTTCTGCTCTATATCTCCCTACAACCAACGATATACATAATACATGTCTTACCAAGTACTACCCGTTATGATATTGATGGCTTTTCTTTGTATACAAGATATTTTTCTTGAGCTCCTCATCAATTCAGAAATCCACCCAACCCACTGCTGACTGATGAAAAAGAATGAAAGGGTTTGGTACAGAAAGGAGAAAATTGCTTCGTTTTTTGTGTTCAAGTATTTGTGCATTCATGCTATGAAAAAGATTGTGTACGGGACTGCCTTGGAATTCACCAACTGTCACCCACCTATTCTTTGTTTCGGGCTTGTAAGCAATGAAGCATGGTTCACCCGCATAGGATGAAATTTTTAGTAGGTCGCCATAACTTGCTTTCTCTTGAATCCACTGGCCCATAACACCACAACTTTTATCTAATCTTTCAATCCGGCATAACCTTATCACTAATTCTATTAAAGTTTGATATCCCAATTTGAAACCGATTAGATACGGGTCTTAAAAAGTATTTCGTTATTCAGTGGTTCTAAAAAGCGGGGATTAGACTTTTCTACAACCTTCGATTATTTTAAAACAGTAGATATATCTACATATATTTGTCCATACAGATATAATCATCCCATTCAGAATGTGAGTATACAATTAAAAATGCATAGGAATTGTCAAAGCAGTATCTGTCACTGGCATGAATATGGTGAACATTAAATTAAACTAAATATAAAGTATTTTTACATGGATAAAACTAAGTTGGACATATATTTATTGACGACTGCGATTTAGGTGTGGGTAGTCATCCCAGTCCGTGTCTTTTTATTTATTTTGTGTACTTTAGAAAAAGAGACTGAGGTAGTGTTTCACTCCAAAATTCCTGGAACGCGTGTTGACCCGTTTCATGTACACTAGATGTATGAATTCGACTCAAAAGTTATGTTGCTAGTAAGGCATTGCAAATGTATTGGAAAATTTCATCCATGGGAATGATATACTTAAGTAGGTATAGTCTTGTGACACTACTTTTGAATCACCCTGTATAAATACCATCGAAGTTGAAATGGAATTTATGTATCTATCTCTAGACAAGAGAAAGACATGAAGCGATGCTTGGACGACAATATTCAAGATTTACAGGAATTCATAGAGGTGTTTCCTCGTAGAAGTACATTTTTTTGCATGTACCTAACTCCAATTCGAATTTTTTTGCTCCAAAGATAAAGTCAAGTGGCTTCTAGGGTTGTTTGTCTCAACCCACTTCTACTCGGAAAGACAAATGGGTTACATTGAATTGATCATTAATAATTGACAAGCCTGTTTTACTGTATTTCGACTTGCTATCTCCTTCCTCCAATTTAACCTTACGCAGAGTGCAAGTGCAGTTATGTATGTTCTGCAATTACTACTAGTGAAAATAAAATAAAATGTTTGTCCATTTTATGTCACGAGCAACGCCGCCATACTGAGTTCTGCTCGATGCTATCGATTTAATTCCATGTAATATCCTAAGTACAAAGGTTTTGTAAGAACTGGAAGGAATCAATGCTAGATTTGAAAACAAACTTGAACTCTCTAGCCCTGTATCTTATTCAATCCTCTGCTCTCTCACTCACTTCATATGTAGTATGTACAGAATCATTTTTCAACATGGAGAAAGTTGTTCTTTTTTAATAGAATAAAGAAAAACTGGCAGTAGCAACTAAACCAACATTCACTCACTCACAAATGTCACAAAAGAACACAATTCAATACCTTTCTTGTCAAGTTTGTATCCCATTTCTTGAATTCTATCGAATTACAAAATAAATGGAATGGATGTCACATCGATGTATTTTTGCTACTGTAGTCCCTTTTTACAGATACTCTGTCTCCCCTTGAGAAGAACTTGGGGACTAAGTTTTAGTTTCGATAAACTAAAAACCCAAAACTTTGTTCCTATTTATGTGGGCTACTAGTCAGTCTAGATACAAGAATTGGTTTAGTNGAAGAACTTGGGGACTAAGCTTTAGTTTCGATAAACTAAAAACCCAAAACTTTGTTCCTATTTATGTGGGCTACTAGTCAGTCTAGATACAAGAATTGGTTTAGTGGAGTGCGGCTATAGATGTGATGCAGGCAGACTAGTAAGTAAAAATAGAGTGATGGGATTGGATGAGAGTAAATTTAAGACCTTCACGACTTCCCATGCACCTTGGTATTATACTTAGAACTAGGTTTTTAAGCCCATGGACGACCCACTTGACTTTCACCTGAGATTGTGACTCTTCTCTCCTTTCTCTTTTGAGTGTGCAAACTAAACTTGCTTCGTGTGTCTAATACTCAGTCAACTTGAGAGGATCCCGGCAAAGTAAAGGAATACCAAAGTAACGCAAGACGTAAGCTGAAGAGGAGACTTAGAGTTACAACTACATTCAGCAACTACTGATCAGATCAGAAAAGTAGGGAAGAGAAGAGCAAATGGCTGTGGAGGAGATGTACAGAACACACAAAATCCACCACTTTCCCCAAACATAAACCCAGAGAAAGGAACAAGTTGAACTCACTCAGAGTTGGTCTCTGTGCAGGGAAACAACTTTACATACGCCTCCAGCTTTCTCCTTGGTTTCAAATAGCATTGGTTGTGAGGATTGTACTTGAATCGGGTAGTCTTCATCATTTGCAGCTACAAGTTGCGTAGGTTTTTCCAGACACAGTTCAGTACTTTGGTCTCTATTCTCGACAAAGTTTATTGTTATGAATACTTTCTCTGTGTTATTATACCGGTCTCTAAAGTGAATATTCATGTCCCATTCCTTTGACATGAGTGATTGAAATAACAAACAATATAGTTTCACTCAAGATATTGTACAATTACAAATTTCTATTCTGAGTTGCAACAGGAGCAAGTCCATTATTTTGTGTAGCAGTAAGTGACACATGCCAGTCAATGTCGTTGGATCTACTATTTTCAGCCAGTCGGATAACTAATTAACACAACAGAAACAAAACCATTGTCTTGTTCTGCTCTGTTTATGGTGTGGCCTGGTCATTAGTTCTGAATGGATAATCGTCATTAATACCATTCTGTTGGTTAAAATGTTGATCCAGCTAGAAATAGAAACCGTTTCAGTGAAGCAAAACTACTTTGCAGAAGAAGGCTAAAGGTAACGGATTGACACTTGTAGCGACAACTAACACATAGACAAGCCTTTTTGGCCATCGATTTCTCTTGGAATAGTGATAGTATTAGGCGATAAGCAGTGTTAAGATATTATTATAAAGCTTATATACATATGTAGTACGTCACAGAATCACCAATGACTTGACCGACTACTCCCTTGTTTGTGAATTGTACTGAAAACAGTTGACTAAAATAGCTAACGACATTAATTACCGATTCCTTCTATTTTTATCCACTTGTGCAATCAATTGGAAACGGAGTTGTGAATTACAATCCACCCATCCGCCTTTAATGTAGATACCAAATGCCTGTATGCATTGGAAATTCCAAGTTTCCGGATGAATAGTCTTTAAAACTGAAATAAGCTCTTGAAGTGAAGTGAGTCCCAAAGTTCCAACCTACATAAAAATCCACAAGACAAACTTGGCCTAAAAGAGCTTATGTGATTAAGTGTACTATTATTATGCATACAAGTGGTTTCTTGTTACATTAAGTTGACTATTCGACAAACAAGTTTTCCTATGTAGTAAGCTTAATGGAAAATATGGCAAAATATTCAGACTGAAATAGAAAACCCGTTCTTGACAGAACATAAATCAAAGTGGCTGACTGATTGACGTCTTGGTGTATAGACTGCGTGTCGTTGTTTGTTATTGGACTACCACCTCGGAATCACTTACAACTAGTCAAAAAAGGACGGATGATGATTGAGCCGTTTTCTTCAGGTGGGAGGAGGAGCAAGGCGTAAATCTTTTCAGGAGAGTTTCAAAGTGCTTATTTTCTCCTCGACTTAACAACCGGGCGGATGCGTTCTTTACAAATTTGACTCGAATGCAGTCATGTCATTCCTGAGCACATCCCCACAACCATGCATGTAATTTGCACTTTCTCCAAGGAATTGTTTCTGACTACGGACCATCAGGCGTTGTTTCATTGTCTGAAATAAGTTTAAAAAACATTTCATCAAGTATTGCAACCTACTTGACGATCAAGCAATTTAACTTGTACAAAAGCTGGATTGGGGTTAAGGTTAAAAACGAATGTTCTATTGTGTCAATTATCTTCAAAGAATTGGGTGGACTGCTACCGGCTGGATTGAAATAGGTTGAAGGATTTTTACCGAAAAACGTTCCTTCACATTACTTTACCAACCGAGGAACCACAACAAGCGCTTTTTTATTTGCTGAACAAATAAAAAGTGCTCCGACTATATTTCATTATTAATCGTGGCCAGTCTCCATTCAGCCAGACTACAGCACCACATCCCATCCAGTTTGCTTTCTTTCCTTTCTTGACTCAGTCAATTTAACTCAGCTCAACTTAAGAAGAGGAATACAAATAAAGAGGATCACCTCCAACAACACAACTAAAAAAAGCAGAAAGGTGAAATAGGAAAAACTCGGATTCTCTAGAGGTTGGTGGGTGAATAATGAATTTTTCATTTCTTCAATTTAAATTTGTAATGAGGTTATATAAGGATGAAGAAACAGATCAATATTATTATTGGATGTTCGTTCATTCACTTCGACTACTTACAATGCAATCCCATCCAATCCGTGCATCGAGTCGTATCTCTTTGTGATCAATGATGATGAGATGACGGGCAAAAAAATCTGTCTGCGGATGCGATGAGGTCTTACCGTCTGTCTGAATAATTATTATTTTCATTCCAACTTTATTCCACTTTTTCTCAATAATATTTATATTTCTGCACGTTCATGGAATGCCTAAAATGTTAATCTTATATATAGAACAAGGCTAAGGATGAGTCGTTCAATAAGCTTGTAAAGTTTGACGGAGTGAGAAATGTTAAGCAAAAAATCAGGGGACTTGCTTTCTCCATTATGATGGAAATTCTGGGGATGATTTGTTAGGGGAGTGATGTGGAAATAAAGATTTCTACCTCAATGTATTGGGTTGAAGTACCTTTTACATTTTATCTTCCTAGAACAAGATTTACCTTGCTTGTACTGGTACCTAAAACCTAGACCTACCTAGTTTTCTCATCTTTTTGGAAAATTCACCTATTTTCCCATACCTTCTTGCACTAGTTTGTTTTTAATACAAACCGTATTTCTTATTCACAGTGTAAATTTGTACGATGAAGGCTTTGAATTTTACCTGAGTTTACCTTTTAGAGTAATACAGTCTCTCTCAAAACTCAATAAAGATGGCCCTCAGGCCGACACTGGTGCTGTTGCTCAAGCTTCACTGAAGGAAAAGCTGTTTTTCCATTCAGAGTAGGAGAACTAAAGAGAAAGTGAATATGTTCAGGTTGAGTCGTTACAGTTCTAAAAACATTTTCTAGGGAGAAGGATTTGAAGTAGGCATAACTCATTTTTTCTCTAAAAATCCGTTGAGAGTTGCTACAATCTCTTTGGGAGTGGGACATATTATTACGACATCCTCATCTGATTTTTTGATGGAACGCTAGAGCTAAGGGTAGTGACAACGTCTTAACTTTCTTTTTTCTTTATGTTGGGAAACGTTTTTGGATAGGAAAATATTTTCAGTGGAATTGAGATATCACGGATTTCCCTGTTTGTTGCTGTTATGTTATGGTACACTACATGCTTCACTCACTTCACCTGCCATTTTTCATTAGGATATGAATGAATTTTTTCTTGCAAATAAAATCCGACTCACAACAATTTTATTCATCCGAGTACGTATTCTCTTCAGCTTGTTGACTCTGATTTTCTAGAATCGGAACAATCTTCTTTCTAGGGATGGAGGTATTGGGTATTGTATTTTCATTCTCACAAACCGTATATCCGATTAGTTTGTTTGGTACATATCTTCATAAAACATCTGTAAACTCAGGATACGTCGAATTCGAAACAATAAATAAAACACTCCCAGTGCCGCCTGACATTTTTGGGGACTATCAAAACTTGTATTTATTTTACACTTATTAATACCTATATTCAAAATCCGTAGTCGATTTGAAAAATGCATGTATCAATTTCGATAAATGAGTTTTAGTATTGATATCTGAAGTGGAAAACGTAGAAACAGACGACCACAAGTGGCACATAAGTATACATCACCTTCGGTTAGAACTAAAAATCAATGAAGCCGAAATAGATATAGATTTTTGTTTGAATTTCAAGATACGCCCATACTCGACTGTTACACCGACAAGCCGGAAATTTATTTTATTGTACTTCATTTTTTCAAACATTCATGCATGACGATTGAATGGGGAGTAAAATTTAGGAAATCATGCAAACAAAATTTTTCCGGTTGATATAAATTCTTTTATTTAGCCAGTGGAGCTGAGCACAAGTATATAAGTGCATTCAAAAGGCTAAAAAATAGCAAATCACGAGATTTGCGAATATTAAGATAGGTTTGTTCGAGTTGGGCACGTGCAAAGTACACCAAATACTTCTCTCCATTTTATAAACCATTCCCAGAAAAACAACAGAAACAATTGACACGACCAGAAAAATGTGTGTTTATTTGAATAGAAATAGGAAAATCCACTGATTTCACTATTCCTTTCACAAGACAAAGAGACTAAACCTTCACCACATTTCGTAGAACTTTTAATGCTGTATTACAATAAAATTGACAAGTCAGAGCGAGGTTTATGCAATGTAAATTATCTGGAGACTAAAAACAGGAGCGATAGAAAGAGACCAAACCTTCACCACATTTCGTAGAACTTTTAATGCTGTATTACAATAAAATTGACAAGTCAGAGCGAGGTTTATGCAATGTAAATTATCTGGAGACTAAAAACAGGAGCGATAGAGCCTCTTGCTTGTTTCCTTTGTGTCATGTAACAAAATAAATAAATCCGCCTTTCCCCATTTCATTCTTTGCCAACCTGAATTGTTGAACAATTTGATTTGGTTTGTTGCCGAAAGCCGCAATTTTGCCCAACCGGACCGTGTTGCTCTGGTCGGGCTGTTGTGTGGTTGTTGAAACTGACCAAAACAAAGCCAGAGAATTTCAACCACTAAATCTCGTTTCGTTTCTGTCCAAAGTTAGCGTTTTCTCTGGTGGTTTCACGTTCAATTTTCATTATTAAGTTTACTACTTTTCTGATAATGAAACAGAACTGTAGTTACTGTTGAGTATTTGTTATTTGTAGCAGTGGTGATTGAGGTTATTATTAGAGTATAATTCTCTTTGATTACTTTTCAGTCAGCAAAAGTGGAGGATGAGGAAAAAAGTCCTCAGTCATCGGTAAAAGTTTTCAATTGAAGTATCTATCTACCAACCACAGACATACCCAGTCTGCTCTACAAATTTTTGGTAATTGAATCCCAGGAGCTACAAAGAGAAAGAAGTATGAGAAAAAGCTGAATCTGGTCAAATGTTTAAAATACGAATTTCTGAGAGATAAGGCTAAGGGGAGGAATGTAGGATGTGGGTCGCTGAATTCAATTCATGCCGACAATAACAGGAAAAGTTTTCTGCTGGTATGGAGTTAGGTTAGAAGGAGTTATTGAATTACTCGGATTCTTTTACACATGGTATATAATAGAAATGTGCATCAAAGTGTGCTTGAATCTATGCCGATCCCTCCCAACAAAGAAAGAGAGTGGGATGAAAATTCGTTCTTTTATTTATGAGAAACAATACATTGCTCCGTGGTTGGGTAAAGGACGAAACTGATTGGAAACGGGATTGCCAACTAAACTTCTTTGCTCCAGGGCTGGGTCAGGACACCACGCAACATCAACGATCTGTGAGGTAGGTGGGATGTGGTGATGATGATGAAGATCAGAAAAGAATAATAGCAAAGAGAAAGTAGATCGAAATAAACTCACAACCCTACCCAACCATGCCCTCCATTCGTCCTCATTCAGGTAGATATTTCCACACACTACTAGTTTTTGTCAACGACATTTTTTCCATGAGTCGAGGTCACACTTTAAGGCAGAAGTGTTAGAGATTCAACCAACAGCAGAGAGAGAGAGAGAACATGTAATGATGGATGA
>JAAXNX010000870.1:0-22234 GCA_036491905.1 Folsomia manolachei
CACATCCTGCAACATTTATTGTGTTGCAGTAATTTTTAATGCGTTTAAAAATATACATTACGTAGTACACTACATTATGGATCATTGGTTATGTACAAGTAGAGCAAATTGACAGAGGGTGTGAAAAAACGCACCGGAAACTCGCAACGATTACTATCAAACTTTGGGAACTTGTTGCATTGTATTTACATTGTTAAAGTTTGACTAAGAAATTCTTAAATTTGGGAGACAATGATAAGCAACTTTCAAAAATTTGAAAAACTTAGAAGATTTTTATGAAAAATTGCAGTCATTCCAATAAGCAACTATGCAGATTCAGTCCCAATATCCCCACCGAGGCTAATTCTCAACTTCCGCTAATTTAGCAATATAATGTCCTCCGCACATAAAATTGTCAATTGTTAAAAATCCTAACAAAACCCAATGAAGCAAAGGCTGGATTGGTGGGTGTGCTACTTTACCATTGTCACTGACAATTTGGCAGTAGTCACAGGTTGAAGTTGCTCATTCTACAGAAGCAGTGTCGTTAAGTGCACACTAAAAATATAACATTTAACCTTTTTTGTTAATGGGATGTCCTCTCTAATTTGCATATTCATGCTAACCATTAAATTAAAAGGTATTCCATGCAGCCTCCGGCGTAGAAAGGACAAAGTTACAGAGAATACAAATATACAGAGTTAAAATAGAAACAAGGTATTTCAATCCCAATTGTGTTTAATCAGAGGGAAATTACGCATGGTTAATTAGCAATATGACTCCTTTTAATGACGGCTATGAATAGGTAGGCAATTGGCAATTGGCGAAAGTGATTTTGACAGGGATGCAGTTTGGCCAAAAATTGGGAATACTTATCAAAACTGGTATTTTTAATTAATGGATGAATGCTTAATAACCTAAAACACTGACCTAACATTGACAAGGACATTTATGCATTGTTATGATTTTGATTTAGGTTTATGATCCATTTCTATTTAGAGCCCAAAACAAACTACATTTTCTGATTACCTTTCTAAAGTTGATTTTGCTTATTAATTTATTATCTGTAATTTAACACTTCTAGCTAAGAAATGATGTACTCAATCAAGCTATTGATTGACAGGTGAGTAAGTATGGGATCTGATCTACTTTTAGTTTAGGCAATACTAACTTGGAAAACAAGTGCAAAACTGTAACAATGCAGTCATAAACCATACAAGACTCAAATTTTTATAAAATAATTTGGAACACCAATAACTTATCTAGTTTAGCACTGAAAGTAATTAACCTGTGTTTTTAAGTAACTAAAATAACATCACAATTTTCCTGTACCGGCGTGAATCTCTGCAATTTCAAACCTCACAATTTTAAAATTTTGCAAAGTTCTTACCTTTTATAACCAGAAGAATTGCAAGGAGTGAGAGGATCCTTGTCCCATTGGATTTCATTGTCTTGATACTCACCATCTTAGCTCACTTCTTTATTTTAGGATTTTAGCATAACAAATTCGGACACTGTCTCAAATTGAGACTCTCAATCCAACTGCAACCACTTCACAATATTTTTTGCAGACGCAGGTATTCAAGTGTTTCTCCAACACTGGAATGGGAGCCGGAGATTGAATTAGCAAACTTATCAGCCACAGGTTAGAACTCAATATCTTATCCGGTCGTAGTTAATGTGCTTTTAACTATTTTACGTATCCGGATTGCTTATCTCAGAGATAAGCTTGTAATTCCAGGAATTGTCGTTAATGTTCAGGATGCACAATCGCCGGTTTCTGCAAAGTACGGAAAAAAGCCTATGTTTAATCTTATACCACTCAAAAACTGCAATTGTTCCTCCAAATTTGCAGAGGTGTCCAACTCTCACTTGTTCCAAAGTAGCCAAAAAAAATACTAACTTTATCAAAATCTAGACAAAAATCACCACTGAATATTATCCTCAACAAAAATGAGACTGCAAACCAAGTAACAGGAACCAACTCAAGTAAGGATAGTGAAGGGTGAGACTTGCACCAAACACTGCGTCTATTAAATTCTTAGTTTGGATTGCTTCAACAAATTCACAAACTCCAAACCTCACGTTTTACAGTGAGACTGTAACAAAGGCAAAAAGTTGTATTATGCAGGTTATACAACTAAAAGAATACAATCCTTCCACTCTATCTATAGCCAAGTAATAACAACACTTTACAATCAAATCAAACACGGATAGTAAGTGGTTTGGTTTTGGTTTTGGTTGGTAGCTGCCACGGGCTGAGTGTGGTATTTGAGTTTGGTAACCAAACTTTGGTTAAGGTTTCGATTTTTTAAGGAAATGATAAACGTATTCGTGACCAAGAGAATAGTTGTAATGGAAGGAAATTATCGAGTTTAAAAGAGGCGTGAAGGTTTTGATCCGAAGTTATTTAGTGAATGACTTCCTTTAAAGGAATGTTAGCAGGTTAAATAGTTCCATGAAATTTGAGTACCCAAAATATTGATATTCTCGCACTATTTGTTCTTGTACACGATTATATGTCACACTTATGAAGTAATGTTTGATTAAGTATGGTTATTGTCACCAAATTCCGGTTTATTGTCGGATAACACAAAATTGAAGTTTGTAGATTTCAGTCTTGTTGATAGGTTAGTATTGTCAATATTATTTTTTGGAGAGTCACCAAATTCCGGTTTATTGTCGGATAACACAAAATTGAAGTTTGTAGATTTCAGTCTTGTTGATAGGTTAGTATTGTCAATATTGTTTTTTGGAGGAAGGGATATATTTCTTTATTTAAGATAAGGTAACTTCTCCATAATGTAGGAGTCACTCAACGGATAGAGCTTCCGGTTATCTGAAAAAGTGGACAAAGATTATAAAATGGTTATCAAAATAATCTGAGAAATTCTAAGTAATTAAGCATTAACTTATGAAAACTGATATACCATGTCTTCAATTATAGATTAGGAATTAAAACCCAGTTAATCTGCTGTATTAACGCAATTAAGCTTGTAATGAGTGGATCGCATTCCCAGAAATGTCACTAATTACATTACGTGACACACAGATATTTATTTGTCTTTACGACAAACTTCAATCCAATGGTCACCATTGTTGTTATGTCTTTGTCGTAATACTGCCGGTCAGTCAGATTATCACTTTCACTTTTTTTACCATCATCACCATCACCCCACTAATTTAATTCTAAACCTGTCTAAATTCCCATACAATACCAAATAGCATGCATGCAATTGGTCACTTACTTATTACCATGTTTGCTTGCACTTCATTGCATGCATGCACTTTAACAGGATCACTTCTCTAACTCTAACTATTACCTGTCAGACTCATTATTGCATTAAAATCATGAGTATATTACAGTCTGCACAATAATTGACCATTTCACTTCCTTCCCTTCTCTGAGAATTCTCATAAATTATTGCGTTTTCATGCATGCATCCTGTAATGATGAGAATTGCATCTTTAGGTTCTTAGGGCATCTTCTCATCAAATAGTATTTTACTGCACTTCATGAAAAGGTCGTGTTGCATCTAACTAAAGTAATTTTCCTTGTTTTCAAATGTGACAAGAATAAAGAGGACTGGTCACTAAAAATCACGACTTCAACTCTAATCCAATTTCCTTTACCTCATAGATTGACGACTATTCAAGTCATAAATACATATTCACTTAGAAAATCACGATGTTGGGCATGTCAACAATTTGGCACGATTATCTACCTCACGCCGAGCAAATAAGGTTGTTTTTTCCTTTCTATTGCAAATTTTAAAATAGTTCCTAACCAATGAAGATGAGATGAATGGTCATTTCGTGAACAATGCAAAGTATTCTACTAAAATAATGCAGTTGTGAATTGCATTGCATAAACTTGAGTAATGTCGCCACCCTCATTGTGCGTTATCACGAGATAAAGTAATTTATGGGATGCATGTATTACTGAAGAAGACCAATTGTTCAAATGCTAATTATTACCAATTTCTAATTGCAAATCACAAATCATACCGGACTACTAAGTGAAGATTGGCATTTGCAACAAATAAATCAATTCTGACTCCGTATTAAACAATTGGTAATTAGTCAAAAACTGCCAGAGGCTGTTAACTAACTAACTGTTGTACCAGTTTAATTAAAAATGAGACAATGCATGAGATATCATGTTACCTCACTCCGTAATTACCTTATCCTTCCACAAGCTTATCAATTAGTACGATTTCTTCCAAAATCCACCCATAACTCTATCCCTGATCCTTTGAAAACTAAAATTTTTATTGTCGGATTGCCACCCAGTAAAATCCAGGCCTAAGTCGTCCTCCTCTTCATCCTCTTCTGCAACATTTATTGTCACTTTTGGACTATTCGCCGTAATTGGACCGCAAGTTTGATTATTGTCACCTACACATCTCCCACACTGTTCACTAAATCTCTCACATTTTTCCCCCAGAAGTGAGGTGTGTTCTTCTGCCAAAAGAAATTCTTCTATTTCCTCATCCCCATCCAAGGATTGTTTCCTTATCAAAATGTTTTTCTTTAGAACATGCCTACCCGGGTAGTCATACACCTCCCGGACATTGTGAAGTTGCAGATAACCATTTTTGAGAGAGCGGTTGTTGCCTCCGGGGGACATGGATCTGTTCGGGAAACGGTTCCGGAGCTGATTGTAGCGTGGGTGTGGTCGTAATTGGAGGATTTTTATCCAAATTTGTCCCAGAACCTTCAGTGTCTTCATCAATCTCGTCCGAAGATGACGATGACGATCCTTGACAACTCCAACAACCCACCATAAGCCAGAAAAGTCCGACCAGTGTTGTTCCAGGTAGTGGAAAAGATAGAGGCAATGTCACCGCCACCGCACCGCTCTATTTGTCCCCTGTGGACTGAGTCCACCTCCACCCTTAACTTTGTGATAAGATTTTATAAGATAAGAGCTTATCTTGTCCAGAGATGCATTGAACAAAGAGATTTCGGAGCGAGAAAAGAGTCTCAAATCAAACGGGAGAGGAAGGGAACCCGGAGAAAGCCATGTTCAACTGGAACTGGGAGAAAACTAGTGGCAGTGACTTTCTCTCCTGGAATATTTTGGAATATCTCCGGGAAACTTCGTTGGGATTTTGCAAAATGAAATGGGAAGGACGCAGGAGTTTGCGAATTTATGGGGTGGAGTTGCAGCCCAGGCCACTCCCACTTTGGGCAGGGAAGGGCCTTGGAGCCTTGGGTTTGGCTGGGTTATACATATTTTACTGGAAGTGTGAGACGGGAACTCTGAGTGCATGATGCGGTGGGAAATTTTATGAGGAATTTTAGAAATGGGAAGTAAACTGGTCTGAGGAATTTTGAGACTGTGGACAGAAATAGGTGTAAAATGCATTGCAAAAGGTGAAGTAAATTCAATATATTTGACATTTGAAAAGCAAGTAAAATTGATAAGAATAATTTAATTAGAAAATATGTTAATGATAGCTTCACAATTATCCAAGTCTTATCCAGTAATTAGTTACCAATTCATTGAGGCATTTTGGCTCCCGAAATTATCAAACTGCAAATTAAGATGATAAGAAAGCTAGCAAAGAAATTATTCTGTTGTGATGTTACTAAATACCGTTCAAATTAAGCAACTTCTACAATTAAACGATTTCTTAATGGAAACTCCAACGGAAGTGCGTCACACCCAACTTTTTAAGGCATTAAAATTGATTGCCAAATACAAAACCACCTCAATTTACTCAGCAACATACTATGCAGTCAAATTGGGAGCTGGAGAAAGCAATAAAAGTCACAATCATACCAACAAACACCTCAGAAACACCACTTTTTTCCAGATTGGTGTGTATCAAAATTTCCAAGACATTTAAACCCTTTCATATTCAGGATCTTGAGGCAGGGTATGAATAATGACCTTCACACCAATACCCGGGCATCTGCACAAATAATCCATCTTATCATAACCTCACCCTTTCCATAATATGCACATCTTCACGCTCTTAGGGTAAGATGTGCAGTGTGTTGCATTTTCCTCATGATTTTCACTCCCTGGAAGAAAGTCTTTCAGAGAAAGTCTCACTTGTTGGTGGGTCATGAATGCGAGTAAATAGTTGAATCCCGATGAATCAACTTTCTTCCTAAATGGAGAAGGGAAAGGAGGCAGTGATTTTCTCCAGTAAAACCCGGGTAGTTAGACTACCCGGGTAGTAGGCAGCCCAACTCCCGATAAGAACTTGGGCAAGGGTGTGAAATGGAGTGTGAGCAAGTGATAAGAACGATTTAGTTGTTGGCTGGGTTGGAAGGATTTCTCCGGAGAAAGTAAGTAAGTGACAGTTGGACGGGAGAGAGAGAGCATGGAATGAATTTCAGACTGGATTGGTAAATAAGAGACAGTTTTATGGAATTGAACTGTGGTTTCGGGAACCGAATTTCGGGGTTTGGGACAAGATTTCGAAAAAAGTTAAAAATTCCAAAATCTCATAAGTTCCCCATGCTGAGCGGCACCGTTTTCTGGGGACTTTCACTTGTTGACATTTTTTAAAAATTATTTTGGGTTTCAAATTATTGTTTTTAATTGACAAATTAAATTAAATTTAGTGTCCCAGTTAAGGCCAAGTTAAGGTAAGATAAGCATTTATAGTAGTTGAAAGACTTATGATAAGTTCAGGTTCATATGTGAATAGTGCGAAAGCGAAACTCACCAACAATTACAATCATTTTTGACAGGCGCAACTTATCCAACAATGGAAGAGCTTCCGAAGGAGGGCAAGGATCACACTTTACTCCCGGAAACTTCATCTCCACCCCCGTTAATTCTACCCGGCTGGATAAAACCCGACCCGGATTGGGGAGTACATTACGAGAGTCCAACACTACCTGAGGAACCGGAGGACTACGTTTGTGGCATATCGGAAACCTTGAGGAAGGCCCAACTTTGTCCCGAACATGATCCGGAGTGCTACTGTGGACAGGCGAGGGTCGAATTATTCGTTTGTTCTGTTCAAGAAACCGAAACCACCTCCAGCACCGAAGGCGATGGCAGAAAAACAGGCATCAGTCCTTTATACGTCGATTAAGGTTGGTCGAGGGCCAAAATTTGTGGAGTCAACGCCAGAGTCTTCTTCAATTCCGATAGTTGTGGAGCCAACGTCAAGCCCAATTATGGAGTCAACGCCAAGCCGAGAAATTGTTCCGTCAGTCAATGCTCCAGCAATTCCGCCGCCATCGCCAGGTAGGGAAATTGCACTTCCGGGCCCTTCGCAGGCGTCTTCATTAAACAATGCTGTAATGGAAACCAATTTTGCCCACAATTTAGCCGAATTTTCAAAAATGGGATTGGATGAAATGTCACAAGTATGCAATCTGGTTGAGCTTTTCGACAGCATTACCCTCTTTTTTGGACAGCCACGCCCGCTGCCGCCGTCGCCACAAGTGATAATCGTTCCTGCGGTAATGCCGTCGCCAATGCCAAAATCGACAAGGGTCGTCTTCCCTTCTGCTGAGTTGCCTAAGAAGAGAGCTCATGTACCAAAACCCAATCCATCGAAAATCGCCTTGGGTAAAGGTCATATCACGACTACAGTTGGTACTATGCGCCAATACATGTCAAACATCAATGGACCTGGGGCTCTGGAGCGGTTGAAGTTGATGAGAGATGAACCAGAACCGGTGGCGAAACGGATAAAGAAGGAAAATGTCCCGTGAGTCAGTCATTCAGCGTCAGACGAATCCTTGAATTTATGAATCAAGATCTATTATCTTTGTTAACTTAGTTGTACGTTGCGTTTTCAAGTTAATGCAGATAACCCAAGTTTTAGTTTAGTAAGAGAACCCATTAGTTTAGTTATTCACAAATTGAAATCAATTTTTCGATATGTTTAAGTAACCCGTTAACCTTAACCTGAGCTCAATCGGTTGTGTAACCTACGCCCAAATGTGAGAATTAATTTTAGTCTCAAAATGTTACGTCAAGAAATGCTCAAGGTACATGAATAAACTAAGGATATTTTTAAAGCAAAACTTTCTATACAGGAATAAATTAGAGATTTAATTTTATTATAGTTTTCACAGACTCACAGATTCACAGATTCACAGATTCTTGTTACAAGAAAAGAACATTAACAATTTTCTAGTATTTATTTTGTACACATGATAAGAGCAGAAAATTACTGCTGAACTTGGGATAAAAAGTTAAATAAGATTGAATTCACTAGAGCATCATATTCCTAGGCTATTACAATTCCACTTCTTTTAAAGATCGAGCATTATAAAAACTTTGTGTGTTCACTATTGGCAGTAGTGGATTATTTTGGATTTGTCGTGCCACGGCGTGGTCTTCGTTTTGTAACTCCGGTGGAAGTGGCAGTCTTTTGAGATTTTTGAGCTTTTCCTTTTTGAACCGTAGGCTGACCACGAGACACTGAAAGACTTGAGGTGGAAGAGGACGAGCTATTTTCTTCACTGTCTTCTTCAACCGATTCAAAATCCAGGATTGGAATATGATGGATTGGACGTTCGTCGAAAATTTCTTCTTTAGGTTTAATCCCTCGTTTAGCAGTTACTTTCAATATTCCCTTCTTCGCAGGAGGAGGTGGACCCATGACCACTTTCTTCTTGGTTGCAGTCTCATCGTCATCATCAATTGTAATTACGACTCGGACAGGAGAACTGGATCGGTTCTCTTTTTCTTGGGCGTGCAATTTCCTTTCAATTATATCCCTTATTTCTGATCCAGCTATTTTAATTTCTCCAGAAGACACGAAATATTTGTAGAGAGCGGCGTAGCCTAACTCGAGAGGAAAGGATTTTCCAATGTAATCGTTTGGGTCGACGGTTTCGATTATGAGCTTGGCTTTCTTCATGGCATTCAGAATTGTTTTGATGTCAGTGTTGGGACAAATCATCATTTGAGTCATGAGGGCATCAAGTCCTATTTAAAATTCAAGCAATAAGTTAGAAAAATCAGCGAAATTTTCAAAATTCCTTTAATTCACAAACCTGGACCAACGCAGAACGGTGTAAAGATCATCTCCACGGCTTTTAAAGCTCCTTTCTTACCCCCAATCACACTTAATGGCATAGTCAACATGCTTAAGTTGTAAATAAGGCGAAATATTGTTCGTTCATGACAAAGTTTGGAAGTTTCTAGCACAGCCATGGCGGACTTGGCTTTGGACATGGAGTTGAGATACTTGGCCTAAAAAGATATTATGCATTATTTTAGATTTCCTTAATTATTTATTGATTAAGGACCAACTCACCTGTGCATGCAAGAATTCAAACGCCATAGGTAGAATGGAGGGGTGAGTGCAAACATAACAAGAACAGGACAAGTTGTGTCGCATCCAGTCTGGAAATTTGAATGTTGTTTTGTCAAAGTCTGCTCGCAAATCCTTTTTCAACGCAGTGGCCACCTTCTCACTTCGGTTTCGATAATATAAACTTGGAATATCCAGAGATTTTAGGATCCATTTTAAATCATGCATACAATCCATTCGCTGCAAAATAAAGGAATGTAAAAGTTAAATAAGTCTCAGATAGATAGTTACTCAATGGAAAAATTGTGTTCTACCTGTAATGTAATTGGCAGCTTCAAATTTTCCATAATTTTTGAATAGCTGGCTTTATCACCATCATCTTTTTCTTCGGGACAAACACTGTTCGTCAGGACTCGATTAATGGCATCGATTTTCATTTGAGCGTGGTAAAAGTTCCTTGCAGTGATGTCCAACGTAATCATTGGCACTATTACTGAGATCGAGCTGAGTAAAACAAAACAACGGTCACAAAACTATTGGGATCTAATTTTCAAGTAATAAATCACAATAAAATTACCGACTAACGAATCCACAGTGTTGGGCAAAGTTTACCAAATCGCTAATAAAGCATTTTAGCTCCCTAGTTTTCCCCGATTCCCGAAGAATCCTCATCGTATACGTCCCAACATTGAAGAGACAACTTAGAAGAAAATAATTGTGAACGAGATCAGTCCATCCTACGGAATGGCAAAGTAACCGTCAAATTAATGGCTACTCACAATGTAAAATTACGAATTTTAAAATATTTCATACCTGAATTACCAACATCCGGATCTCTCGTCATCCCACCCAGGGTTTTAAATGCTTTCGTCGCAATACCAGCCGGGCTCATTTTAACTAGTGCTTCTGGAAGGGACGACAGATCAATTGAATGAGAAAATTGGATTCCTCGATACCACGAGAGAACGTATGTGGCTTCTCCGAGGAGATGATGAGTTGCATCGAAGTTGTCGTTGGATTCAAAATATTGAAAAACTTTTATAAGATGGTCAACCCCTTGTGGATACTGAAAAAATAACAAGAGGAAATTAGCTACAGAGTTTTTAGTACGTTTCGAGTATTGGATGTCAAACTCACCAATTTCAAATTATAGCAAGCTACCGACTTTGCGAGACATAATCGCCAGCTCACGGCACGATTGTGTTTGATAAGGTTTCCCTCTTGGGCTTCCTCGTTCGCCTTATCTGCCTCCACAACGGTTTCAGACTCCAGGTTTGGAATAACTTTAAGGATTTCGGATGCACTCAAGACCAGAATTCCTTTCTTGTCGAAGACTTTGGCCAACTTTGAAACTACATGCCAAGCTTTTACACCATTGAGTGGATCTCCGACAGAAATTAGGAGGCATGCTGACAATCGGCAGCTGAGTAACACGAGAGAAGGACAGTATTCGTTGGCAAATTTCTTTAAAACTTCCTAAAATAGCAAAAATAACATTATTAGAGATGATGACACAATGATAGGCTGGTAAAAATTCATTACCTCAGATTCCGTAAATCTAAAAAATACTTCGATCCCATGAACCAGACTAGTAACCCAGTCCCGTTCGTGGCCTAGATTAAGTATGGATAAGCCAGAGACACCTCGGATTTCTTCGCCTGTGTCTCGATCTTTGAACTTTTCTTTATTTTCTTCTATAAATTGCTCCTTTAAGTGTAACATCTCGGCCTGGATAATGGTTAAAATAGAAATTGCCGTGTCATGCAGCTTTGTAAGCTGTTTCTAAATAAAACAAACCTCCACAAAATATTGATGTGTTTTGAGAAGGCACAGCCCACGCCAGAGAGAAACTAGTCCACTCAGGAAGGCAGTAGCATCAGCATTTCTCTCTCTCTGAGTAATTAACAAAAAAACAACAGTTAATCATTGAATTAAGTCCAGTGTCCAGCATAAAACAAAATTTAACAAACCTTAAAAAATTCATCTTCCTCGATAAATTGCACAGCATCATGAATTAGCTTGACAGCAAAATCGACTTGATCCGGAGAACCAAAAAAGTGTCCCGACGCCATTGCGATATATCCCAAAACATTATCGAAGTGACAGGTGCTTCTTTCCACGAGTGCTTGTCCCACCGCCACCATTCCCGACGGAACTCCAAGTCTAACAAACAAATTGAAGGCATAATCAATTTTAAAATCTTCATTTTAAATAAACTGTACTTTTTACCGTGTCGAAAAATGAGTATTCAATTCCAGTCTAAGGACTTTCGAGATAAGCTCTTGATCTATGAGGAGGGAGACATCTTCCTCCAAGAAGTCGAGGGAACACTTATTCTAAAAAAAACATGAAGTTGATCTTAACCAATAAAAAAAATTATGTCCCGTAAAATATTAATTAAATACTTACAAATTCTGGATTAAACGTCCAAATATCTTTATACAAAGTGATCCAATGAGTACTAATTTCCGTCCAGGGTATCTGCTCATAAACATCGTAGCAAACGGTGGGTCTCTCCCAATATGCGGGATCGGACGCGAGTTCTTGCGCCAACCATCGGAGTCCTTCCTCCGGTCTTCCTAAAACTCGAAGACATTCCACCTTCAGCAGCGCGAGCCATTGTGTGTTCATCTATTGAAAGTAATACTCCATAAGTAATTTGTTTAAATTCGCATAAATCAGTATACGCACCTTCACTTCAACTTCCCGACTCCCAGCCGTTTTCCAGGCTTCATGCGCAATTCTTGCACGATCACACCAAGTCAGAGATTCGGAATACATTTTCCGCTTTTGAAACCGAAATCCAATCTGACAAGCTAAATAACCTGCAAAATAGAATAAAATGCATTTAATTAATGCTTCATTTAACATAAAATACCCTAATTATCTTACCTAAACGAGCATAAAGCTCCGAAGTCTTATTTTCATCAATACTCCCAATTTCCGTTGGCAGGCTGAGAAGGTTATCGAAATTGTGGCGACTTAACACAAGCAGCGACTCCTCCACGACTTGGTCCTTATCACAGATAACGTCTTGAGCCAATTTGAGAAGCTGGAATCTTAGCAAGGCTTGATGATTCCATAACCGGAATTTCCATTGTCGTGGAATAGTTCCAGGCCCACCGCCTCTAAAGGTGGCTTGTTTAGCTTCTAGGATCTCTAATACGGTCACAATCCCGGAAATTGGTCCCTTGCAGGCTGCAGCGACTTGGTCAGCTAATTCCTTATCTTCTTTGGAAAAGGCGAGACTGCCGCTGGACGAGGATTTGGAGGTCGACGACCCAGTCTTTTTCTTGGAGGCAACTGGCGACATTTTGAAGTACTTCTGGTTCAGGCCGTAGTTTTGGAAGGATAAACTGCAAAGCTCTAAATTATGGAGTTTCCGCAATCAGCGACGCGACCTTATCAAAATCAAAACAAACAAATAATCAATCAACAATCAAGAATTTGTAACTCTACCAATTTAGTGCAAAAATTATTCACCTCTCCACTCCTTACTATTCTACTTCAAACCGCCGCTATAAAGAAATCAATGGCTCGTTAACTTAGTGGCGACATGTTGTCGAAATTTGCAAACTTTTTCAAAACAAACAAATTTGTGAGGGGAACTTTATCTTTGTGGCGTTTCGCGGGTGGGGCAGCCTGAGAAAATGAGGACCCGGGAAATTAAACATTAGCCGATAGTTGCTCGATCGCTTTTTTGGAGACGGAGCTATTTTTTAAGTGCTAAAGTTTATTTTAATTAAACTACTTAAAATTGCTGTAATTTGAAGTTAATTAGTGATAAAATGTGTTGGACCCCAGTTGGATTGAGGGCGTGTTAATAATTACCCGAAAGTTGCAGCGCTAGGCTCGACTTGTCCACGTTTTTGAAGCATATCCGGTTTTATCGTCCAACAGGTAATGTCAAACTTTGAATGGAAGTCTTTTAATTGCTCATTTAACATTTGATTTGATATTTTAATTCATTTTTAGGGGACCAGAAAGAAGGATGACGTCCTCGGAAGATGTTTTGTTGGAAATGGCAAACGTTAAGCATAAAAAGGACGATGGTCGTCTTTATCTAATGTCGGAGAGATTGGGTAAGAAGTGACATTATCTATTATCTTAAAAATACCCCTCATTAAAAGGATACCTTAAGGATACTGAAGTCTAATCTTTGCTATTCCTCAAGCCTGGATTCAAGGAAATCGCGACACCGTATCAGTCTCACATAAATATGCGGATATTAAATCACAAAAAATTAGTCCTGAAGGAAAACCAAAAATACCAGCTACAAGTTGTCTTACATGACAATACAACCTATACATTTCACTTTGTAAATCCTGAAGGACTTCCGGCTCAATTCCGAGATCGCGACCAGGTTAAAGAATTACTTATCCAGCTCCTCCCAAAGTTTAAACGAAAAGTTGATCAAGAGTTGGAAGAGAAAAATAGACTGCTCAGTGAAAATCCGAAGCTACTCAGACTTTATAAGGTAAGAATAATAAGGCTTCTAGATTTTAGGAGAGTATTTCAATCTGTCTTTCTTCTTAGGACTTGGTTATCGATGAGATAATCACTGCAGATGAGTTCTAGGACGAGTCATGCCCCCCAATTTTTATCGGCACAGTCCAAAGTTATAAAAGTTGTTAAACAGGATACTGGAGTTTCTTCGGGATTTTTGGTAATTAAAGAGACGATCATTTTGGTTAGATATGGCTCCATTTAAATTCAACTTTTTGCTATGTAGTCCGGAATCCACCCCGAAACCGATGGAGCCAACGGCCTTCGCTACAATTTGACCCTAGACGTTATAGAATCAATTTTCAAAACATATCCTGCCGTTCGAAAGAAGCACGTGTCCTCCGTTCCGGCTCAAATGACGGAAAGCGTTTTCTGGACAAAATTTTTCCAATCCCATTATTTTCATCGGGACAGGCTTCCCGTTCTTAAAGATCTTTTTTCCGATTGTGCTAAAGCTGATGATAGAGAAATGAGGAGGGAGTTGGAGAAAGTGAAACTGAGTCAGACTGATATGATGGGTGTTTTAGAAGATACAGAGTCCGTGACAGCTGGGTTTTTGAAGGATACCGAAGTTATTGAGACGGACCCACGAGATAAAGATGGTAATTTTACTATACTTTAACTGGGCGTGTGTGGTTTGTGAATTTGTTTGCAATTCAATAATTTATTTGTGTAGCAGTTACACCACAAGGAATATATCGAAACATGATCAAAAGATTTAATCATCATTCCATCATGGTGCTGAAGGCTTGTGATCGACCAGAAAATCAGACCGTAGCCAATGCTGCAAATGCGGCGAAAGCTGCAAATTCCAACGCCAATTCTGCTCCAGCTAAAAGCGCCGCTGGTAATCATACTGTTACTGACGGCGGACCACAACCTACCGACCAATCTCAACCTCCTACCCCTTCCGATAATAATAACGAACCTCAAACAAAGAAAAAGAAGAAGAAAAAAGACAGGGATAAAGAGAAAGATGGTATCCTAGAAAATGGGGATGCTGAATTATACGCAATCCCTCCAGAAGCTAAGAAGGCCAAAATAGCAGAAAAAATGGTGTACGAAGATCTAGCCAATGATGCATCTTCTTCCTTCACAAAATTAAACTTGACCAGGATTGATCGTTATTTAAATGGCCCTATCCCAGACTTTAAAACGGATCCGGTATCCAGTGATCAAATAAAACAGACGGCCCTTGTCATGAGAGAATATAATAAAAAGTGGAGCAATTGTCCAAGATTATTGGATTCTGTTACTGCAGTTAAAGTCCTGGGAGAACTTCGCCCAGGTGGGATTCTTATGAAAGGGAATAGAAACGAAAATACTTCTCGTGAGTACAATGCATTCTACAAAATATCACATTTTATGACATGCATTCCCTGACTTTTCTTTGAATTCCCATTAGACACACTCCCACCCGAGATAGACCTTGAAATCCGATCGATGTACGTGTCCTTATCCGAACTCCTCCGCCATTTCTGGTCATGTTTTCCTCCATCCACCCAAACACTTCAGGATAAACTGGTAAAGACTCATGAAACCTTGGGAAAATTCAAGGCAGTCAAAATGCAACAATTGTCCGAGCGCCTGTTAAGGGACCATCTCTCCGCGGGACAACTCCTATCCCATGCAAATTCCATGATAGTTGCGGCCGAGGCTAAATACACTCAATGGGCGCAGAGGACAAGAAGATAACTAAAAGAGTTGTTAGTTTAGTAGTATTATTTAGTTCCATGTTTGTTCCAATGTTCCTCAACTGGCCATGTTATTTGTGCTGTGCGCAACTGGCTCTTGGAATCTCGTCCTTCTTTTTATGGTTTATACCTAATTCAATCTATTTACGCTTATTTTCCAATGTGTATTATATGATAATTGACTCTACTTTACAAATACTTTACTTCACTTGTAATACATACCCTCTAACTAAATTAAAATCATAAGCTCAATCAGCTTCCTATTTTGTCCCGTCGCCTATAAATGTGATACATATGAATTATCGCCTACCTGTAAAACAAGTTATAAGCCAACAATAATTAATACTATTTTGCAATCTAATCTAATTAAATAAGTTATTTAAAATAACTGCCCGACAATAAATGCGTGGTTTTGCACTAACTTACTTGGTCCGACCAACAAGTACAAGGTCACTTAAACGCAATTTGAAATATTTCAAACTTCTCTAGACCCTCAATTTCTCCAAAGATCCAAAAAAATTGGCAATAATTTAATTACATCCGAGAATTTAATTAAAATTTTAACTTAAATTCTGAAAAAGTCTCATCTCAGCCCGATTTTCGGAGCGAGTTTTATTCCTCATCCGAGGTTGAGTAAAAAAAAATTACCAAAATAATAATTATTAATTACTAACACTAACATAACCTCAGATAAGCACTTAACCACCTCAAAATGCGCCGAACCGGAAGCTTATCAATGGCTCGGTTCCTTCAAAGTTTGTCCCATTCTGGGGCCTCGTCCTCATTTTTGCCGGTGGCCACTTTGTCGTCACCCCTGTTTTACAGACCGGTGTCCACTTCCTTTTCAAGGCTTAATTCTTATCAGTCTAATCCGGGTCAAAATCCAGGTCAAGGTCAAGACCAGAACCGCCCCGACGACGAGGAATTTCAACCCTTGGATATCCTCAAATCCAAAATTATGCAAAGGGGAGCTCGTCGAAAACGCCGAGATTTTGGAGCAATTGCGCCACCCAGGTAAGTACAATTGATAAGTAGTTATCTTACAAAATTAATACTAAGTAATTTACTTACTCCTAACCCCCAGATATTTGAAAATGCCCGTGGATCAAGACTGGGGAAACGTTTGGCCGACGGCCCGAACTTTTCATCCTGCCTCCGTCCCCCTGCCGCTGCACCAAGGGTACGTCCCCCCACAAAAGAGAGCTCCACCCAATAAATGGGGAAACCTAGAGCTGATGAAAATACCGAATTTCCTCCACCTAACCCCACCCGTGATCAAAAGACAGTGCGAAGCGTTAAAGAGTGAGTTGGTTGGGATCATTTTTAATTGCAAATTGAATTGGTTTGGTAATATTTCGTATTTCTTGCAGGATTTTGCACCCCCTGGCCCCAAGAGTTGAAGGATGACGCCGTGCTGGAGGAATTGTTTCCGATTGAAATCACGACAAATGATTATTGTCACTCTTTACCAACAATTAGGGATTTTAGATCGAGGATTGTGACGCTACAGGTAGGAATTATTGGCATGCAGTAATTTGGAGATGGGAAGTTAATTGTTGTGAATTTTTGAGTTTAGATACGACTTTCCGTCCTAAGTTTTGACCACCGTGCAAAAGACAAGTTTCTGAGGCTAGTGGGAAAGAGGTACAACGAGAAGACGGACGTGGTCACGCTAACAATTGAAAATTGTCCATTGAGGAAACAGAATTATGACTATGCAATCTATCTCATGACTGCGCTCACTCATGAAGCTATGGGTAACATTCTATCTTTCAGTAATTACTTTATGTAATGAATAACTTTGACATAAAATGTTTTTTTTTCTATCAGAACAAGGAAAAATGGGAGGATGAGAAGTCGGAGGAAGACATGGAGAAATATATTTGGGATGGGAGTGCCTCTCAGGAAACGATAGACAAGATTTTAGGACTCAATCTAAATAAGGGAAGCGAAGGCGCGTTAACGCCCACCGTAGAACATTACCGGGATGCTGTAACAAATTTACATAACGAGGGTGGGTGGGCATTCATTCATATTTAAAGAATTTGTTCAATCAGGGAATGTAACAATTTTCTTGTTTTCTGTTATCTGCAGGTGAAGACCTCAGTGCGGTTGAAGAGTATGGGAAGAGTGTCCGAGAAATTTTAAATCTGCCAAGTTCCCTCACGTAGCCATACCCTTTGTTCCCAACATTTATGAATTTCCTAGTCGAAAGTTAAGTTTGTAAATTGCATTTCTTCGTTTTTGTTGTTGAACCTTTGTATTTAAACCGAATGCATGATGAATCCTGGTTAATTTTAAATGACATAATTTTGTCTTGGAAGGAATAAATTAGCTGGCATTTGTTAATTTCACTTTCCATTCTCTTCCACAAACGAATTGGACTAATTGCATTCATGACTAAGCAGGTTAATCAAGGTCGCAAAAGAATAAGCATTGTTCCGCAGTTCAATTGTGATTCCGAACTAGACACGGCATTTACAAAAACTTATGTAATTTCCCAAGATTTCGAGACATTCGGCCAATAATTAAGCAATTCCATTTTTCATAAAAGAAAAAAAATGCATTTTCCACTCCTCATCCTGGCACTACTGCCTCCAATCTTTTACGCCGGAAAAATTCCAAAACTCCCAAAAATTCGGTGTGATCCAACCGGTCAATGTTTCTGTCCAGAGGACCCTCTCACCGAAAAATACCCGGATCCGGAGGACCCCACCTGTCAAACTTATTACCTCTGCCATTTAAATCGTGCCTATCGCAAAGTTTGTGATGTGAGAACAGCTTTCCATCCCGATAAGAAGGATTGCATTCCGAGGCAACAAATTCCGGAAAAGTATTGCAAATTCGGTGGGTAAAAACTTTTCTAAGTTATCTATGCATTCTCTAAATTTTTGCAATAACCCATCTTCTAGCTGTCAGATGTCCAATATTCCACAATCTATATGTCGAAGATCCGCACGACTGCACGAAATATTATCTCTGCTTCTATCAACGTCCCTCCCACTACAGTTGTCCAGAGCTCGCCTATTTTTGACCCAGAACAACAGAAATGTATCCAAGACCAAGCTCAGGCGGAGGCTTGTGAAGATCAAGCTAAATTAGATAATGCTGCCCTACTTCGTATAGAACCAACTCCGAAGAGAGTTTCATCTGCGTTGGACAAAGCTAAGGAAAATGCCAAAGAAAACGCTAAAGGGCGGCCGAAACCTCCACCCAAGACCAAAGATGAACACTTCATCAGAAAATTGGCCCCGGTGGGCGAAGCGTTTAAAGGAGGGAGTCAAAATCTATTTTAAAGGAAGTTGTATAAAGGAAAATTACTGTATTTGATAAATACGGGTCACATATGTGTAAACAAAGTTTGTAAAAATAAATTAGTTATCCGTCTACGACTATAAGCATCAGGTAAAGTAGTAATTACATAAATGGTCAAAATGTAAATTGTAAAGTACTCCTCATATTCATAAAATGTATCGTTTTGCTACAGTCTACTACTTGTCAGATTGTTTAAGAGTAATCTCTAAATGTCTAGCATACGCTTTAGATATCTGACCCAAGTTCTCCAACCGACTCCAAGGCTTCATAGACAATGCTGGGATAATCCTCGAGATTAAGTACATCACTGTTGTTTGGGTTTGAAAGTATTTCATCCACAAGTTGAGAATATGTCTTGGTCTCATTCTCCATAAGGCCGATTCTTTTCTTCAAATTAAGCAGATTGCAGCCAATCATCGTGAGTGCAATTGCTTCAGGTAAGGACCGTTTGTGAAGGGGGGTTGAAGTGGAGGGGTTGGCTGTGTCAGAGATAATTTGATTTTCCTCTTCTTCAAGTATTGCTTCCGGAACGTTGAAACAGATTCGGGAAATCCAGAAATCGAGAACATTTTTGGAGCTTTTATCCCTGTACTGGAGCGTGAAATATGGTTCTCCTTTGTCGAAGGTGAATGTGAACTGCTCGATGGTCAAGTTTTTGGATATTAGATCTAGTTCCACGAGTCGGAGTGGTTCCATTGTAAATGAGGGCTCTTCCTAGAGGTTAGAGGTTACAAAATTAGGAATTGATTTAGCTAAGCAATCATTGATCATTTGACTAAATGTCAAATAGCTGAATTTACCGCATAACGTTGATCCTTCTTGTCAGGATTCTCATAGACTTCTCCAAGAGTCCTGCTTGCTTTGAAGATGACCATATGCCCATTTACACATGCAGCTACGACTTCACTAGAGCAAACTGTCATCTGCGAGACAAACAGGTTGTCAGAGTCCGCAAAGCTGGGCACATGTTGTACCAAAGATGACAGAGCCTTTTTCCAAGTGTGGAATATCCAAGTTGTCCCATCTCCCCAAGAACAAGCAAGAGCCTTGTGATTCCAAAAAATGTACAGATACGCATCCCAGGACGGCCCAACACAGCCCGAGTAGCAGACATCCAATAGACTTCGGTATTGTAGTGCATTTTTGTAATAGTATTGAGGATTTCGGTGGTGAATGTTAAAAAATCTGGAAACATCATTACATTATTACTAATAATAATTAGTAACTAACAATCTCTGAGAAACTTACGGTTCTGAGGGTGCAGCAAGGTCATTAGGATTTGGTTTCAGTTCGTATGTATTTCTCAAAGAGATGGAATCCGTGCCGAGTCGCATACTAACAAAAAGTAGTTCGTAATAGTGATCTGCATCTGCATGGACATTTCCGAAAATTTCACGAATAAATTTCTTGTCCACTGCAGAAGACCCTTTGTTTGGCACTTTTCTCAAAACTGAAATTTATTTGGCAAATAATCATGAATTTAAGTATTTACCAGGCAAAACTACTCAGCCCTCTTTCTTTAAAAATTTACCTGGAATAAAGTGTTGAGTGTAGTTACACAAGAGATTCCAGTACTTCAATTGATCGTTGATATTCAACACAAGAAGTCTCTCACGGGCATAATGATGACGGACTTGTTTCAGTTGGTAGAATTTGATTGGCATCATGGGTGAGTACCATAGAACATAGACATCCCTGCAAAATTCCATTTAATTTATATTGTCATTATTATGGTAATCTGTAAAATATTACTCGTGCATAACGAGGATGGGTTCCATATTGTTGAATGCTTCAGCTTCAATCTCGTCCTTGACTTCATAGAGACAAGAAAATCCCGTCGTCCCATCAAGGGAACGAACCGAGGAACATTTTCGACAAACGGAAAAAATCACGCGATCAATTTCTGGCAAACTATTATCATCTGGCAAGTTTTCCACTCCTTTATATCGTGGAAGATTCATGATTTTCGTGTAAAGTATCCGATGCCCTGAATCTCCAATCTTTTTTTCACAGGCAATCGACAGTCGGCGTTCTTCACACTTGTCTAGATCCTCCATGATGATCTAAACAATTCAATTAGTCAAATTATTTGGTTCTGAATTGAATCACTACAAATCTAAAAAGTTTAACTTGCCAAATTCAACCCATGAAGCGAATGCATAACGTAGTAGGAAATGGATCCAATTGTTTCAACAATAAATGGTTTGTAATCATCCACGTCTCTTTCCGGTACTTGAACCTCTTGTCCACTTACTAAATCAACCTTCTTCTTCTTCTGGGGAGCTTCATAATGTAGCTGAAGATTAGTTTTAATTTTGTTCTCCAAAGCCGTCATATTCTTGACTTCCAATTTCCCGTGGATCAACTTGTCAATGCAGGCGTGAGCTGCTTCCACCACATCTTGGCTGTCGTGATCCAACGTGGCGTCATAAAATGGGACATCATTTGATCTTCGAACATTTCCACCCCCTTCTAGAATACAATTCGAGTACGATGTAATGATTTCGGCATAATATGACATTTCCTGGAGACAAGTCTTTCTCCACAAGCCGCGTGTCTAAAACAAAAGTTGAATTAAAAATCAATTTGCATTCATTTATGCAAACCCACGCCGAGTTACTCACCTTCTTAGCAGTCACATTTGCCTTGAGCGCATCCCAAAGCACTTGTCCAATCCCAAGATTCGTAACAGAGTGGACAAGCCTAAGAAACGATAAACCATCCAAGTCAGCAATGATAAGCTCCCAAACTTCCTGAGGAAGCTGAACAACAAGAGCTTTGGAGGAGGACACTTCTCCAGCTGCGGCAAAGACATTATCACGATCATTTTCACACAATTGTCTTTTTCCTGGCGCTAGCTCACGTTTCCAGAGTGGATACACTTTTTCAAACAGATTCCATTGCAGCTCTCGAACTATGACTTTCCAATCCGGATCTTTTGACACGTCAATTAGTAAACATTCATGAATAATTTATGTTAAATTCAACACTCACTAATTATCATAGGATTGGCGAGATGCCGTTCCCTTTCTCTCCATTCCAAAGGGGAATAACATCCCTTTTCAAATGCACACACGGCATCCTGAAACTTGATCCGAACCTCGGTATTCTTGACGCGATAAACTTCCAGACCTGAAAAACAATGTTATCAAATGAAACTAGCCTGTATTATGACCTTATCATGAAGATAGAATTAATTCCTTCACTCACTATTATTCCAACGACCCCTCAATTTTCCAGCCGTGGGTCGAAGATAAGCCATACTTTCCGGGAACTGAAATCGAGACCAGAATGCAATTTACACCGACAAAGGACAAACACCAGACATGAACTACATTTGATAAGCCATTTAATTTAACTTACCGTCTCCTCAAACCGTTTCGGACTGCGACTCTCATCCACCAGGATCTGTCGTCGCCCAAACCCATCCAGAAGATAGAAATGCTTATCCGTCCAGGGAGGTTGATCTAAAAAAGATAAGCTTCCAGTAAATTCCAG
>JAAXNX010000871.1:0-22193 GCA_036491905.1 Folsomia manolachei
TAGCTCGCTCATCTAATTGCTAATTCCTTGAATTCTGGAAAACGAATGAAATTAGGGAACTCAATTTGTTATTTCCTTTAGTGAACTGGTCCAGTTCAACACCGTCCATCATCTTTACGACGCTTTTTTTTGCCAGTTAGCTCAAGTTTGAGCAACACAAGAAACAAAACACAGAGAGAAAGCAAAGGAAAGCTTGGTAACCAAGCCTTGGTTCAACTTGAACCCTTCAACTGAGTTATTTATGTTATGAATGATCCAAATTTTGTGGTTATCTTACCATACCCAGAAGACCCTTAACAAGGTGACCCAACCAAATAATGAAATATTTTATCTGTATTCTTCTCCAAAAAATTAGTGGCACTAATTAAGGACGTCGTAATATGTGGTTACAGTGAACTAAACTAGGTTTTACAATTTATTAGTCACATCAGTATTGATGTTATCATCAGTTCCGTAGACAATGTGCCTCCCATATAGTGGGGATGGCTAATAGATAAGGCCAGATTCCCAGATTTGTAGTTCTTTCTTTGAAGTTGTGGCTTGCTTTAGATAACAATTATATTCAGCCACGAATATTAATAATTTCGGGTCATTTCCGGCATTTCAAAAGTTGCAAATGTAGCCTTGTGTCTTGCGCCTAAAGTTGGCCAAGACCTCGACCAAATAAATACCCGGGCATCGGATGCATCAAAGAATAAGAGATTCGGGATTATCATCATTAAGAATGGCTTCATGTATATTTTAATTATTTTCAAAACTACGTTTAGTATTGCTAACATATCACAATCTTTTCATGACATATCACGTAACAAATTGTTTGAACTCAAAATACTTCGAATTACCCAAGTCCGGTTTAAAAGCTTAAAGTTAAAGCTAATGAATAGAATCAAAGGTGGCTCATCGTCAGTATTATATTATATTGCGTAGGAAAGTAAGAATTTGATATTACATGAAACATGTGTCCATGCAAGAGTTAATTTTTTTGTGATACTAGCCAGAATGTAATGATTAAAATACTGTTTAGGTAGATCACCAAATAAATTGGAGATTTTTTGGAAAATAACATTGTCAGGATTCGATTAGATAACATGAAAGAAAACCAAATACTGCTTCCTACGTGCATTATGTATGGAAATCTGTGACTTAAACTAAGAGAGAAACAGGTAAATGTCCATCACGTGTATTCTCTCACTTACTCCAGTCTTGAATTTGCGAGTGGGATGGAAGTTTATATCAGTTCTCCATTCCATTGTTAAATGGATTTTGCATTTAAATCCCAAGAGTAATTTCAGAAGGCAGAGCAGGCAGCCTAGGATAGGATAGAATAATGCAATGTGTCCGGCTTATCCATCCATCCATCCATTCTTTGATTTTGTTGCTCTGTCATGTTCATTGCCATGAGTTGAATGTGCGAGTGAAGACCATAGTTAACATGAAATGAAAACTGCATTATATGGGAGGAAAGAGCAAGTAAGTAGAAACTAGTGGTTGTTGCCAGTGCAATGGCTCGTATACTTATAGTTCGAGAAGAGAGAACGGGTTAAATATCTGAGTCTTATTATGGGGAACACTCAACCTGAGATTTGCCATGCCGAGCTTAATAAGCAACCTTCGTACTAGACTAGGAGAGGAGGATCTGAGTTTTAGTCTGGGCAGGCGAGTTATAGAATTGATTCTTCATTGTGCAGTGAGTATAATAATATTCATCCTACGCTTCTACCTCCATGCTAATCAACGGTGGAGGAGACAGGTAGATTCTCTCTCTCTCTCTCAGGTAGAGGTGTCATAGAACATTGCTGATCCCCGTCTCTTTCTACTACCACAGCACAGTGCTATCCGACTAAAGAAGGGGTTGACAGCCAAGTAGAAGCAGCCACTACTTACTTACTTACTTACTACAACCCAAAGTATTAAATCTGTTCTCTCTCTGTGCATATGCTATATGAATGCAATCCTGTAGCATTGCATTTGGATCAAGTGCAACCTTGGTTGGCTGGCTGGATGGATGGACGGATGGGATTTGCACAAAAAATTGCGATGAAACATCGCCCATGGCAAAATGCTAGGGTTTAATGGTTCCTTGTAGCCAACTTATAGCTAACTACTCGTCTGTTTCTCTGCCTGGTCTCCTCTCCATCCATTCTTCATCATCATTCCTATCCAACTTTCCTGTGAATGCGTTGGCTGGCTATCTGGCTGGCTGGTTAGTTAGTTAGGTGGTGCAAGAAAGAAAGAAAGAACCAAGTAAAATAAGAAGAAGACGAAGAAGAACATAGTGATCGTCCGTCGGTGGTTGGTGGCTCCTCCGTTTTGTCAGCAGCAGCAGATCTCATCTTCACCTTCTCTTGTGGATGGATGGATGGACGACGGTGTGCTGTGCAAAATGGAAGCAGAATCAGAACAATCTGGCTCTTTGGAGTTGGCCAACACTGTTAATTCACTCATCAAAGTTTCCATCCCTTACAAAATGGAGTGAAGAATGGAAGGAAATTTATTTGGGAGTTGATCAAATTGAACCGAGAGTAACAAGGATAAGAGAACAAGAGTCAGATCAAGGGAAGGAGTATCAGAAAAAGGGGACTACTGCGGAGGAGATGGGGATGAGATTTGTTTGATCTCCAGTCAGCCACACCCAAGAGGAGAGAGTGGAGTTGTGAGCATTGTCCTACCTTCCAGTATCCAAGGGGGGGAGGTCATGTCGTTTATGTGGACTTGAGTCTCAATTTCATAAGCGTATGGCTTTTCCCCTTTGGATTTATGGAACTAAGCAGCAGCAGCAGCCAGCATCAGTTGGAAAGCAGCCAGCCTATTTCATACCCCCACTAACTGGGATTCATACAAATTGGGAACTAAAATTATGGAAGTTGGTCCACCCACCCACCTTTTTTTGGATTGGGATTGAGAGTCGGCCTCCTCTTTTTGCAAGTAGGAATGAGAAGAATGAGAAATATTTAAAAATGAAGCCGGATTGTTGAAGGATGCATGGAGATGCAAGTTGGTTGCTGCAACAGCAACCCCATTAATGATGGATAGATGGTTGGGTGGTTGGTTGGTTGTGGAATGGATGATTATAATGGTGGACAGAGCCAGAGCTGAGATGTTGGAAAATGTTGTTTAGCTCTATATTCCACTTGTATTTTCTATCTCTCCACTACAGAACCATGTTGATGTTGATGATGGGAAAAAAGGCAGGAGCAAGGGATGATGATACTTATGTTGCNTTCACGGCATTTGGTTGAAATTGAAACACGAAGCAACGATCTTTATGGACTATTTCATATTATATGCAAACTGAGTCAAAATAGTAAACTAAACACCCAGTCAAAATAGTAGAGTTGACGCTAACTTTCACTGAAACTGCCTTACTTTAAGCATGGGAATAATAATAAATAATGATAAGGTGTCAACAAAATGGATGATGGTTGACATATGACCATTCATGTCCTTTGCATTGCACCACCTGTCCCATACTAAAGCCATACTTGCAGTCAATTACAGAGGAGTTTTTGTTTTACACTTTCCAGTTCCATTCCAGCCAAATATTAGAATAGGGAGAGAGCCGTTCCTTATCTGTCCTCTGGATGCTATACATTAAGGTAAGACCAAGAGAGAGATTTTAGCACATTGTCCAACAATGGAATCGTAGCAAGAACAAAGAACAACTTATGGCTCATTACTAGGCTGCTATCTGACTTCCCCTCTCCCGGCCGGCACAAGTCAATTCATAAAGGAGAACAAGGAAGGATCAATGAGATGAGGAGAGTTTAGTGTAGTCAAGCCTGTAAAGTACAGGAGAGAGAACTATTTGTCACCTGTGTCAAAGGGACCTCGCCAACGGCCCCTTCTCCTCCAGACTCCACTCAAACATTGACACTCAAACTCATGGGAGATCCTCTGGACTGGAGTGTGTGGCCCTAGAGTGGGTGGTGGAGCACCCAAGGGTGGTGGAATGGAGAACTACGATTTATTTGGTGACCTGGGAAAGCGGGATGTTGGATGGGTTGGGAGATTTAGGGGGAGGATCCAATCCTGGTGGAGGACTGGGCTCCAATTTTAACCCCCTCAACAACTCGTCCAACCAGCCAGCAGTGGGGTCCATGATGCACGGGGGAGGACAAGGATATCCCTCTCAACCCCAGTACACACAAATTGGAGGAGGAGGAGGAATGGGGATGAGTTCAAAACTGGGTGGTGGTTATCCAGACTATTCTAATCAATACCTGCCCCCCTCTCTGGGTGGCTATCCTGGAGCCAGTCCCAGTCGACCCATGGCTGGCTATCCATACAACCCCTCCTCCTCCTCCCACCCACCTCCTCCTAGTCCCAGTGTCCACTATTCTGACTACTCCTCCTCCTCAGTACAAAATCAGATGCTTCGACCCCCAACTGGACCCACTCCACAACAGGGTCCTCATCCCAGGATGGTCACACCCTCCTCCCAACAACAGCAGCAGCAGCAGCAGAGTATGGGAGGAGGCTTTGGTGGATATCCTCCTCCTCCACGACCTCCAAGTCAATCCGCCGCCGAGTCTTTATATCTTCAACAGCAACAAGGATATCCTCCACCTCCTTCCAATAGTAGGAGTGGTTGGGGGAGTGACGGAGGCCCCGGTGGAGGAGGAACTGCGTCTCCGTATCCAAATTCTCATTACCCTCCTCCTCCCAACTCCTCCTCCTCTGCTGCCTCTTCAGGTGGCTACCGTTCTCTGGGACCTCCTCCATCTGCCTACCCCTCCTCCCTACCCAGACCTCCTCAACAGCAACAACAAATGACTCCATCTCAGCAGTCTGGGAGTGGCTCTCGTCAACAGCAGCATCAACAGTCGGGACAGCACATTCCATATTTGGGGAGACCGCCCACACCCTCCTCTCTACCTCCCAACCAGCCACCTGGCTATGGGAACATGTATCCTGGTGGAGCGGACTCCTCCTCCTCTCCTATTCATCAGTATAACTATCACCACGCTTCCTCTGCCTCCTCCTCCTCTTCACTGGGTCAACTGGGGGGACCCACGAATCATCTGAATTCATCCTCCTCCCCCTACTCCTCTCAGTCTCAACACCATTCTCAAGGAGCCGGAGGATACGGCAGCCTCCCAACTCCACCCCAACAGCAGCATCAGTATAGTAATCAATATGGACAGTATTATCCTTCTGGTGGGAGTGGTGGCGCCACTCAGCCACCTCCTCCATCCTCCTCTTCTCCTGCCATGGGTGGCTACTCACCTATGGGTGCTAGTGGCTCCTATCCTCCTCATCCTCCCTCAGGTGGAGGGAGTGGTGGGATTCCCAATGGGAATGGATCCAGTTATGGTGGACTAGCCCCACCCACCAACTCATATAATAATAATATTAATAATAGCAGCAGCAGCAGCACTCCAATTCCACAACTATCTCCCAGTCGACAGCCTCCTCCACCCTCTTCTAGACCGCAGAGAGTGGCAAGTCCGAAAGGGGGTCCTTCCACACCCACTCCCAACAATAACTCTGGGATCCCTCCCCCCTCTCCTGGGGGTGGTGGGAGTGGTATGTCCTCCTCCCAACCTCTGTCACAAGGTGGAGCACCCAGCAGTTTACAGCAGTTGGAGCAGATGGTGATGCCCTCCTTGGGAGGGGTGGCCAAGAACTCTCCCTCCCCTAAACCACCTCCTTCTCAACACAACATGGGTGGAGTACTGAGTCCGATGAGTATGAGTGGAGGTGGTCCCAAAACCCCAATGTCACCCCATGGAGGACCCAAGACTCCCATGTCCCCTGGTGGTGGTGGGGGTGGATGGTCTGCTCCACCTCCGAGACCTCCTCCAATCTCTTCCAAGCCACAATATCTTCATCCTCCTTCCAGTGGCCACCTTATGCAGGGGGGACAGCAAGTGGGGGGAATGGTTGGGAGTCCTCTGGGTGGTGGTGGGGGGAGTTATGGACAACTGAGCTCTTCCACTGGTCCCACCCCTTCTTCCGGATCCTACGATGGGTCACGAGGAGGAGGAGGAGATCAGTCAACAGAGTTGGACTATGGTGGGAGTGGCGCCTCCTCTTCCAGATCAGGAGAATTGATGAATAATGGTGGTGGTGGGATGGAGATGAAGGGGGAGGGAGGGAAGCCCCACGCAATGGCCGAGATCAATGGCTCCAAAGATAGTTCGGAGGAGCAGCAGCATCAACAGGGTTTCACTTCTTCTGGTGGGGGTGGTCGTGGGGGTTCTAATTCCAGTGAAAGGAACAATGGAGCCTCCTCGGAATCCGGGTCCAACCCCTCCATTGGTGGCACCTCTCTTATCTCACTGGACAACAATAGCATGGGCTACGGCAGTTCCTCCTCCTCCGCTAACAATAATTCCATGAGTGCTCCTCCCACTTCCGCCGCCGCTTCCATGATGAACTCTTCTTCTTCCTCCTCCTCATCCGGAGGTCAAAGTGGGACTCACAATAGTCAACCTGGACCGGATTTTGGCTACTCCACACCCACCTCATCTTCCCTCAATGGTATAGGAGGAGTAGTAATGAATGGAAGCAATGAATCCTCCTCCCCTCATCCAAGTGGTGGAGGGAGTCAGATGATGGGACCTCCTCCAGGGAGTGGTGGAACTGGGATGATGCCAAATTATGGTCAGTACGGAGGGACTCCTGGAATGGGTGGAGCTCCTCCCTCAGGGGGTGGTAAACCAATGGGGATGCTCCAACACTCAATGCAACAACAATATCCTCATGGACGATTCCCTGGTGACCCCACCAACAGCAGTGGGAGTAGTCAACCACCTTATCCCCCCATGAATTATGGACAGGGTCACGGTGGGATGCATGGCTATCCTCCTCCCCCACCACCCACCGGCTATGGTGGACCTGGGGGGATGAGACCTCCTTCCCACTCAGCTGGTGGTGGCTATCCAATGGGTGGTCCTCCTGGAGGTGGGGGCAGTGGTTTTGGTCAAGAGATCCATTATCTGAATCAGCAGCTGTCTCAATTGTACTCCATGCCCCCCAATCCCTCAGTCCAGGCGCAGATAGGGGAGTGTCAGGAGAGGCTGAGGTATTTACAACAGGGTCCTGGTGTTGGCTATCCCATGCCTCCTGGACCCCCTGGACCCATGATGGGTGTGCCTGGAGGACCCATTCCTTATGGTCCCATGGGTGGAGGACTCCCACCTTCTCATGGAATGGGTGGAGATGGTCTTCCTCCAGAAAATGGTCCAACTCCTCCAAAGGGGAGTAAGAAGGGTAAAAAGGGGGGAGCTGGTGGAGAGGGGAAGAAGGGACGTGGAGGGGGAGGTGAGCCCAAAGCACCCAAGGGCAAGGGGAAGGGGAAGGGAAAAGGGGGTGGTGGTGGTAACAGCAGCCTCTCACTGATGGATGATGGTGGACTGGGGGGGGAGTTTGGTGGACCTCACATGATCCCTCCCTCACATGATCTCTATGATTTCCAAGATGTTCCACCTGAAATACCGGAAATTAAGAAGGGCAAAAAAGGAGGTGGTGGTGGTGGGGCCAGGTAAATCCTCGGATAACAAATGTTCTTGGTTATTATGGGGTGTGGTTAGTAGAGATTTTAACCTTATTCGTTATCCTCAGGAAAGGGAGGGAGAAGTCTCCTCCGAAGCCCAAGAAGTCCAAGGAGCCAAAGGAAGGGAAGCCAGTGAAAGAGAAGGCGCCACCCAAAAGGTCACGAAAGAAGAAGGTGCCGGAAGGAGGGGAGCTACTGGATGAGAGTCTGTCCTCCTCCTTCCTCAGTGGATTAGGAGGAGGAGGAGGAATGGGAGAGTACTCCATGGAAGGAGCAAGTGGTGGAATGGAAATGGAATTACCAAAGATTGAGGATGGGTTCGAATCGGACTCAAAAAACGGGACGGGTGCTGCTGGTATCCCAGGTTAGTTAGTGGGGGCCATGTCAATTTGTAGATCTATAGGTTATCCACGTACTTATCATCTGTTCTGTTCTTATCTCCTCACCCTCACCCATAACAGCAGCTGAAGGAGGCTCCTCTGCCTTGACCAGCGGAGGAGAACTACTAGATACTGCCAGCACCCAAGAAGGGACGCCTGTCGCCCCACCAGGATCAGGATCTGAGGAGTTGGGGGAAGGAGGAGCTGCTGTCCTTAATTCATCCGCCGACCTTATCGCCGTGTCACCCGACAAACCCAAACCTAAACCCAAGAAACCCAAACTGAAATCCAGTTCCACCGGCAAAAAGAGACCATCCAAAACATTGCTCGCTTTCCAGAATCGGAAAAAGAGGAGACGAAGTGATTCGGAAGTGTCGGATATTGAGCGAACCCCTCCACCCTCACCCCCACCTGAGGATGACTCCAATGTAGGGTTTCTATTTATTATTAATACCTTATCTCTACTCATACACTGTCAGTCAGTCTCCTCCTTACACCCAGTTCTTGTTATTGATCCTACAGAAACGTCGCTCCGGGAGGAATACTCAGCGTAAGAAGTATATTGATGACATTGACCTGGCCTTGTCGGATGAGGACATCCTTCTTCCAAGACAAATCCAGGCGGCCCTTCTGGATCAGGCGGTTGTATCTCAACCTACTCCTTTGGCTGCGGATGGGGATTCCTCCACGGCTGCCACCATTTTGGATCCAACTGCTGCTGCTGCCGCCGCCTCAGCTGTCCCGCTCAGTGGAGATGGAGGAGTGGATGGTCTCAGCCAATCCATGAATGGGGAATCCCAAAGTGCAATTGGCACGCCCATCCCCACTCCAACTCCTGCCCCCACTCCACTCTCCACTCCGGTCAAGAAAGGGAAAAATAATAAGACTGCCTCCGAGGAATCTCCTAACACTAATCTTAATAAACATAACTTTTTCTATGTGGTAAGACTGGCACACTTTTGTATGAAGTCTATCTTATTCCAGACATGCTATCAAAGACTAATTCTTCCTTTTCCTTTCACTTTCAGAACACAGCGGACGAGGACACGATGGTAGTTCAACACATTTTGTCCATGAGGATGGGCACTCGGGAACTGATCGACTCCTCCGACGAGGAGGATGAGGAGGAGGAAGTAGATAAAAAACAAGATAAAAAAGAACCTGACTCAACTTCACCAATTGGTGAAGGTGATGCCACAAAAACAGCAACAGCGGATCAAGAGCTGACCACTGTTGTTAAATCAGAAAATGGTGATCCAACTCCAGAATCTGCCACCAGCCAAGAAATCTCAGAGAAAAAGGAAACTGAGGCTGTTGAAAATGAAGCCGTGACCAAGGAAGAGGCGACAGTGGGAGAGGACAAGCCACAAGTCGACCACAATTCAACTGACCCCCAAAAGACTGACTCTACTACTATTTTAAAACAAGAAGAGGAGGAAGAGACGAAAAAGGCCACAGAGACGGCAACTTCCACCGATCCACAAATGGAACCAGTACCACTGACTGAGCCCAATTCAAACAATATTATTACTAGCACACAAGAATCCTCAATAGTAGAGGAATCCACTTTGAAAACGTCATCATCTGAACAAATCCCATTACGAGCTGGAGAGTCAACAGAAGCACTACTGGACAAAATTGAAACTCCTGCTTCCACCCAAGCAGCAGACTCCTCCGATCCTGCTGCCCCTGACAAACCAGGAGAAGAGGGGAAATCCTCTTCCGAAGAAGTTGTTCCACCCAAAGTCAAGAAGATTAAGGAAACGCGGACGATAGAGGTTGAAGAATTTTTCGTCAAGTACAAAAGTTTCTCTTATCTTCACTGTGAGTGGAAGACGGAGGAGGAGTTGATGAAGGGGGACAAACGAGTCAACGCCAAAATCAAACGCTACAAGCAAAAGCTGTCCAACAATGCCAACATCTTTGAATTCATAGAGGAAGAACCCTTCAATCCAGACTACATTGAAGTGGATCGAGTCCTGGACAAGAGTGAAGTGACGGACCCCACCACAGGGAAAGTGACTCACAACTATTTAGTCAAATGGCGAAGTCTGCCCTATGATGAGGCCACCTGGGAGCTAGTGGATGACATTGATCCTGAGAAACTGGCCCAGTTCCACAGATTCCACCAATATCCAAAGAAGGATCAAATCAAACCTCGGAAGAGACCCAAACCCCACGAATGGTGCAAAATAGAGGAGAGTCCCGTCTACAACAATGCCAACACTCTTCGGGAATATCAGCTGGAGGGACTCAACTGGCTCTCCTTCTCCTGGTTTAATGGGAGGAACTGCATCCTGGCGGATGAGATGGGGTTGGGCAAAACTATTCAAAGTCTCACCTTTGTGGAGCAGGTTCATCGCTACGGGATTCGGGGACCCTTCCTCGTCATTGCTCCACTGTCCACGGTGCCCAACTGGCAGAGGGAGTTTGAAACTTGGACTGACCTCAACATCGTGGTCTACCATGGCTCCGTCGCCAGTCGGAACATGATTCAGGAGTATGAGCTATTCTATCGACATCCGGACAATCCCACCATGAATCTGAAGGACTGCTACAAGTTCAACGTCCTCATCACCACCTTTGAAATCGTGTTGACGGATGTGATGGAGTTGAAGGACTTCCCGTGGAGAGTTTGTGTCATTGATGAAGCTCATCGACTCAAGAACAAGAATTGTAAGCTGCTGGAAGGACTCCGCCTCCTCAACATGGAGCATCGCGTCCTTCTCTCCGGTACTCCACTCCAAAACAACGTCCAGGAGCTGTTCTCCCTCCTCAACTTCCTGGAACCCTCTCAATTCTCCTCGGATGAGAACTTTATCAAGGAATTTGGTGATTTAAAGTCCGAGACTCAAGTTCAAAAGCTTCAAGCCCTTCTCAAACCCATGATGCTCCGTCGACTGAAGGAGGACGTGGAGAAGTCCATTGCTCCCAAAGAGGAGACCATCGTGGAAGTGGAGCTGACAAATATGCAAAAGAAATATTACAGGGCCATCCTGGAAAGAAACTTTTCTTTCCTCAGCAAGGGGACGAGCTCCGCCAACATCCCCAACCTCATGAACACCATGATGGAGTTGAGGAAGTGTTGTATTCATCCTTATCTTCTCAATGGTAAGTCACTGAAACTAGTTTAAAAACTAGTTTATAAACTGAACAACTAACTTATCCGACTCTTGTTTGACTGCCCAGGTGCGGAAGAGCAGATCCAGTTGGATTACAGATTGACGAATAATCTACCCGACTGTGGAGATCAGGATCTTTACTACAAGGCTTTGATTCAATCCTCAGGGAAAATGGTGCTGGTGGACAAACTTCTGGCCAAGCTGAAATCCGCTGGACACCGTGTCCTTATTTTTAGCCAAATGGTGCGATGTCTGGATATCCTGGAGGATTATTTAATCTATCGACAATATCCTTATGAGCGACTGGATGGTCGGATTCGTGGACCTCTTCGTCAAGCTGCTATTGATCGCTACTCCAAACCAGACTCGGATCGATTTGTGTTCCTCCTCTGCACGAAGGCGGGTGGACTTGGGATAAATCTGACGGCAGCGGATACTGTGATAATTTATGACTCTGACTGGAATCCTCAGAATGATTTACAAGCACAGGCCCGTTGTCATCGGATTGGTCAGAGTAAAAAGGTCAAAATCTATCGTCTCATCTGTCGGAATACCTACGAGAGGGAAATGTTTGATCGAGCATCTCTAAAGCTTGGACTTGACAAAGCAGTCCTCCAATCCATGAATACGACACAAGGAGGGAAAGTGGATCCCAATGCTACGGCCTCCAAACAGTTGACAAAGAAGGAGGTGGAGGATCTACTCAAAAGGGGGGCCTACGGGGCACTCATGGATGAAGACAATGCCGGAGAAAAGTTTTGTGAGGAGGATATCGATTTCATTTTGGAGAGACGGACACAAATCATCACTCTGGAGAGTGGGGAAAAGGGCTCCACCTTCTCCAAGGCCTCCTTTGCGGCCACTGGGATTCGGGAGGATATCAACATTGATGATCCGGACTTTTGGAAGAAATGGGCCAAGAAAGCGGAAATTGACGTGGATGAGGATGCGGAGAAGGTGGGTGGTGGTCTAGTTTAGGTCTCTCTCTTAAAACTGAGACTAATTTTGATTTGTTTTGACAGAATGAGCTATTGATGAATGAGCCGAGGAGAAGGACACAAATCCGCCGCTATGGTCATGACGAGGGTATCCTGGAGGGTGGAGTGTCAGAGCTGGATTCCTCCTCCGACTCCATGGATGAAGAAGGCAACGTTGGCGACAGGACAAGGAGTGGGAAAGGTAAGGATTTATTCCCATCCTGTCTCTGGGTTCAAGTTATTAATCATTAATTCTCTCTCCTTTTACAGCGAGTCGAAAGACGCGACCGGGTAAGCCAGGGAAGCGTGGTCGTCGGGGTAATCTAGATGACGAGTATGCTCTGGACGATGGCGTCGTGGAGTATGGGAAATGGTCCAAGAGCGAGTGCTATAAAATTGAGCGTGGTCTCCTTACTTATGGGTGAGTTAGATTTCCAATTCTCTCATTTTTTATTCGACGGTCCAAATTAACACTAACTTAATGATGATTCCCATGCTAATACTGAATAAGACACGCGTCGTGTGTTCTTATACTGCGTTCAACCTTTTTCTAACGCAAAGTGCGTGCCAACTGAAATTTTGACCAATTTTATTGAATTGGCCTCTGGATAGCTTGTAACGGGACACTTGAGTTTTAACAAACTGTGAATCTTGTGTACTTGACAGGTGGAAAAGATGGAATAAAATATTGGAACAAGGACAATTTCGGCAGGGGTGGAATGAGCATCAAATGGAGGACTGCGCCAGACTCATTGTAAGTCAACTCTCCCACTAACTACAGTCCAACATGGTTTTTCATGATTTGACTAAAAATATTCCCTTGTTTTGTTTCCTCCACACTTAGCTCCTTCACTGCGTCAACAACTTCCGGGGTGACGAGAAAGTCAAGAGTTTTGTAGCTGATTTGATCTGTCCACACGAGAATGCCAATTCCATCACCCGAAACCATTCCGGACTCGCCAATCCCGTGTCCAGAGGAGGGAGGAAGAGTCGCAAGGAAAAGAAGTTGGAGAAACCAAATAAACCAGAGAAAAACGAGTACGAAGACTGGATGAAGGAGGAAAGATTCGAAACGGATCTCCATTTGGATCCCATGTTTGTTAAACACTTGTCCAAAAATGCTAACAAGTGAGCCATCCAATTGTCTAGTGAATCAGCGGTTGCATTGGAAAGAAATTCAATTACTTTATTTTTTATTCCCAGAGTTTTGCTACGGATCCGGATGTTGTACTACATAAAGCAGGAGATAATTGGAAGTCGGGCGTCGGAAATAGATTTGGAGATCCCGATATCGGAAGTGCACATTTGTCCTCCGAGTCTGATTGTGGATCCTGGACCCGTGGATTGGTGGGACAAGGATGCGGATGCCTCACTTCTCGCTGGAACTTATAAACATGGCTATGAACGATACAACATTATGCGCCAAGATCCTGCGCTTTCTTTCCTTTCCAAATGTGGTCCTCCGGATGGGTCCGCTGTTCTGGCGGAAATCTCGGCGGACGTGTAAGCATACTTTAACAATTATTCGACATGCTTTACCTTCTTACCGTGATTTAACTTATTTTTTTGTGATTTTGATGTGAATAGGAATGAGGAGGAAATGGAAAAGGATGTGGGAGCAGATGAGGACGACGAAGAAAGTAATATGGAGCCCAAAGAGATAAAGCAAGAGAAAGTAGCCTCACCACCCCCTTCCGGACAGGAGAGGGAGGAGGAAGGAGGAGGAGGAGAGACAGCGGAGGATAACAAGGTAGAAGCGGAGCCTGCTGCTACAGAAGAACCAGAGAAATCGGACAAGGAAGTTGAAAAAGGCGTGGAGAACGAGGATGAAAAGGTTTCTTCTTCGGAAGGAGTGTGTGAACCCAGCTCCACTACTCCAGAGGAAGGAACTGCTCCAGCTAAAGCAGGAGGAGAGCCACTGGACCCAGAGAAACCTCATTGGCCTTTCAGCACCGACTTGAACACCCGCATTCGGAAACTAATCACTGCCTTCCAACGATACTTTAAAAAGGAGGAGATAAAAAATGCACAAAAGGCTAAGGTGGGTGAGCTTATTTTAGACAAGATGCGTGGTCTTGTTGTGTATATTTTAGCACTAGATTAATTGGTTTGTTTTGTAATGACAGAGAATGGAGCGTAAGGAAAAGATCGAGCAAATCGTGAGGGACCGAGAGCGACAGAAGTTGGAGATTCATCAGAAAACGTTGGTCCAAAAAGGAGGAATCCGATTTCTATCGAACCGTCTCCACATTTGGTGTCCAAAGGTATGCAATAGCAATTCCTTTTTCATGGTTTTTTATTAAACTCCCTACTCCTTGTCCCCATTAGAATTGAGAAGAACAAGTACGACTGGTCCAAATTCCGTGCAATTTCTCGTTTGGACAAGAAGTTTGATGACACCCTCACGGAATACTTTCGAGCATTTTATGCCATGTGCAAAAGAATTTCTGGGCAGAAATTATCCGAGGAAGAAGGTATGTCACATGTGTTGTAGTCTGGTCACACCCATTATATTTGATCTATTTAAAGTCAATGTTTGGGGAAAATGGGTTCTAATTCGTGTCTTCTTTGTTCCATTTTTCTTGGGGTGTGGGTTATTTTCAAACAGAATTTGGTAAGTGCTTTTTCTAGGGTTCACATTGCTACATATTGTTGCTTGTAATTTAGGAATTGGCACAGCTTTTAGCACTCGTATTATGAAGGGAGTTGTCGATAACAAGATATATTTTGTCTGTCCTCCAGATCTTATCCAAGTTCCGGTGGATCCTTTGCCAGAAGATCGGGCTCGTCGAACCTTGGACAGGATTGACCTACTCAATAAAATTCGAGAGGAAATAATTCAGAATGAGAAGATGGAGGAGAGACTCAAGCTCTGCCTCCCGTCCCTGGACATGCCGGAGTGGTGGATTCCTGGAAAACATGATCGAGATCTCCTTCTGGGTGCTGCCAGACATGGGCTGGGACGAACGGAGCTCTTTTATGTGAATGATCCCGAGCTATCATTCAGAGAAATCCTTCGCCGACACATGGCTGGAGAACCTTTGGTGAGGAAATGATATTTTATTACCTTATAGGGCAGAAACTATAATTGATTCATTTATTATCTGTACAGGTGGATCCGGCAGAGAAGGCTGCGTACAGGAATTCCGAGCTAAGTAAACAACCCAAAACAGAGTCCTCCTCAGAACCTCCTCCCTTCAAACGACTGAGATCGGACATGGTGGACATTGAGATACAAGATCTGAAGGGAGAGAGTGAGGAGAGAGAGAAACGTCTTCTCAAATCACTGGAGGAATCCCAAGCCAAAACAGCGGCTGCAGCTACGGAAGAAGGAGAAATCCAAGACAAGGACAAACCAGATCAAGAAGTCACTGAGTCATCCAAATTGGTAGCTGATGAAAATCCCAGTCTCGCGGAAAAAGACAAAGTCGTCAACATAAAAGTAGAGAAACCAGAGACGGCAGAAGAAGAAAGAAGAGGAAGAGAAGCCTTCCTCGGAAGTTAAGGGGATTGGGGAAACTGGTCAAGAAACGGTAGCTGTCGTTAAAGAAGAATTAGAAGAAGAGCCAATGGAGGTGGACGGAGCCAAAGATAAACAAGTGGAACTACCTTCGGAAGCGGAAGTCACCACCCCCACAGAAGAAGCCACCATTAAGGATGTCAGTACGAAGGACGAAAGGGCTGAAGAACAGCTTCCCACTGATCCATCCACTGTGTCAAAGAAAGTGGATGAACCCGAAACTGTCATCCCAGAGTCTGGGCCCAAGGATAAGGAGCCATCTCCACCACGAGAGAAGGAGCCTTCTCCACCACCAAAACAAGTGGAAGTGGAGGAGGAGAAGGATAAGATAACGAATGAGGAGGACGCTGGGAGTAAGGGAAGCTCCTCCACGGAGATGAATGAGGTTCGAGTGGAAATCAAGAACGAGTTGAAAATCACAATCAAAATGCCAGCCGAGAAAATGAGTCGTGTGGAAGTTCAGGTGAAGGGGTCTCCCAAATTCTCCGTCCCTGAATCACCACGTTCCACCCCTCCTGCTGCCATTGTCCCAACCCCAACTCCTGCTGAGAAGGAAGTCACTCCTTCTCCTCTGGCTGAAGCGAAGGGAGGTTTGGGACTGAGCTCAGGGACTCCATTCCCTAAATTTGATCCCTTCAACCCTTCCTCCGCCTCCGAGACGGGGAACATGGAGGCCTTGTCCAGTCTCCTCAATCAGATGAACCCCATCCGATGGCCACGGGATCGCGCCGTCCAAATTCGACTGGAGCACATCGTCCATGCCATTGAGACCAATGAGTGGCCCGTCTCAAGATTCTTTAGCTCCGCTGCCATGACGGAAACATTTGAATATTCTCCTCAAGGCACACCCGAAACCATGCTCCGGGATACACCCACACCCATCTCAGAGTGCTCCGACCTCGCCTGTGGAGAGGACTTGATTATGAGTTTACCCCATTCCACGTCCTCCTCTTCCACTCCCACACCATTCACCAATTCCCAGTTGCTACTGTCTTCGTCTCCTTCATCTGCTCCACCCACTGGGGGGACTTCCATCACTCCACTCCATGTCCCTGGACGGAGGGGACGACGGAGGAAGATTGCAATTGATGTGGAAACGGAGCGAGCTAAACTCCAAGCTCTGCTGAGTCAAAGTATTCATCCCTCCAATATCCTGTCCCACATCCCATCCCACACGCCACGACTCTCCACTGCACTCCGGAGGGAGCGTGGGGGGAGGAGTGGGAGTGGTGGGGTCAAGGGACTCTCTCTCTCACAACTCACGGAGCAACTGGAGAATTCTGGGCAGTTGAGCAAGGAGAGTTTGGAGAGTCGACTGGCAGCTCACATGAGTCTTGGTGGAATGGGAGGAATGGGAAAGAATTCCAAGTTTGCACCACCCCCACCTGCTCATCAACACCATGGGGGACCTGGCTCCCTCCTACGAAGTAACTCATCCCATGGGCAAGGTCAAGGTCAGAGTCATCAACAGCTCAGATCCCGATCTCCAAATACTCGACGTGGATCCCCATCCACGGCCAACTCTGGATTTAATACTAACCAATCCTCCTCTGGAAGTTTGGATTTGAGTATCAAATCCGGTGGTCACAGCAAGGATGTGGCTGCTGCTGCCATGTCCGCCTTGTCCTCGCTGAGCAGTGTGACCGTGACTCCTGTGACGCTGCCTTCTCCCTCCTCCAGGGGAGGCAGCTCCACGAGAGGGGAGAAGAACAGGGATTTTGGAGCCATGGGTGCTGGACTCACAATCAGCTCCTCGCCCATGGACCTCTCTGGAGGGTGAGTGTAACTTGTAACATTTCTTTCTTTATTGGAATAGAGTTTAATTATTGTGTTGTTGTTTTTGATAGGATTTCCAAGAGATCTCGTGACCTCCCGAGCTCCCTTTTGGACAAGTCGTCCTACGGCTCTCCAGCTCAGGCTAGTCCCCTCAATTTTGGCTCAAAGAAAGTATCCAAACTAGAAAACATGTTGGACAAACTCAAAAAGAGAAAGGTGGGACTTCCAACTAATTAATTTAACTGCTTTATCTTGACATTTGTGATTGCCCACTTTAGATGGGTGACACTCCGGACTCCTCTGACCTTCCCAGTGGGTTGGGCGAGGGGAAGGACAAAAAGAAACGGAAGTTGGATGAGATCGTGTTTGGCTTATCCGCAGCCAAGGGTTCCTCCTCCGTCTTCTCTCCACCACTAATCCCAGAGAAACGGGGTGGAGGTGGGGGAGGAGTGAATCTCTCCCATTTGGCATCCTCCCTCCAGTCACAACTCCAATCCGCAGCTGCCCATCACCACCACCAGCAACAACAGCAATCTCAGTCTGGAGGGGGTGGACGGAATAATAACGCTTCCTCCTCCTCTCCTCACGTCTCCTCCTCCCATTCCGGAGGTGGTCGAAGTGGGACTCCATCTCCAGCCATGCCTTCCTCATCCCCCAAGGATTTGGCGGCATTTCAAAGCTTTATGTCCAACCCACTCTTCTCTGCTCTCTCCATGTTTAACGCCAAAGATCTGAATTTGAAGGATCTCAAGGATTTCAGCAGATTTGCTGCAAATGCTGCCAACTTCTCTCAACAACAGCAAAGCTCATCCAGCAAACAGAAGCAAGGAGGTAAGGCATTTGAATAATATCCTGATTTAGAAGTCAGTACTTGAAGGTGAAACTGAGAATATTTTGATTGTAGGGACCTCAACAGGAGCCTCCCAACAGCAGCAGCAGCAGCAGCAGGCGCAGAGTGGGGGTGCAGGGGAAATGCCAAAATGTGACTTGAGTAGATTAGCGGAAATAGCAGTTCCTAAGTTTGATCTCTTTTCCCAAGATGCCAAAGTGAACAAATGGCTGGCGGAGCATGCGAATGTCGCCCCCGAGAGACCACCCTCACCGGAATTCGTTGACCGGCGACGGAGACGTCCTGCCAGGTCGGCGGATCCTCTCATGATGGATTGGAATAAATTGAGTGGAGAGGAAAATGTGCCAGTCATCCATCGACAAAATGGAAAAAAGGTCCGTTCTATTCCCAACTGATTTAGGAGTAGGATTGGGGTGGGGTGTAACTGATGGATGTATTGGTATTTTATAGATCACGGGACCCAAAGCTCCACAACTGAAACATTTGGCGCAGTGGTTGCTGGAGAATTCGAGCTATGATGTGGATCCCAGATGGGCAGAACTGGTGAAGGAGCGTGGAAATCTTCCCAATGATCTCCTTCAAAAAGAGATTGCAGCAGGGAGGGGGCGGAGGGGAAAAGAAGAAGGGCCCTGGTCGTCCACCCACTCTTACCAGTCCACCTCCAACTTCATCCTCTTCCAATAATAATGCCAGTGGTGGAGGAGCCAATGCCCCTTCCACTTCCATACCCACTTCTAGTGCTAACAATAACGCATTCGCTAATCTCGGTGCATTTGCCTCACTTCCAGGTAAAATACAAAAAAAAGAATGATGGGCGCAAGACAATAGGAGACTCTGAATTCAATCTTACTAAATCAGTCCTATTTGTCTGTTTGTTTTCTAGGATTATCTGGATTAAATCCGAATCTGTTGGCCAGTTTTGGTGCTCTGGATCCAAAGAATCCTCTCTTTATGCCATTCGGTGGTTTAGGATCCCTCGGGAATTTGGGATCTTTAGGAAATCTGGCGAATTTAGGAGGGCTGAGTGGTATGGGGAATCTTGGGCTTCCCAATAATCTATTTGGACTGGGCTCTCCCTTCATGAACTTTGGGCAAGATATGTCTGGGATGCCGGGATCCAGTTCTGGAGGAGGAGGTGATAAGAGCAGTGGGACCAAAGATAAGCAACAATCCCAGTCACAGTCCCAACAACAGAAAGGTCATCACAACTCCTCCACCAATCAATCCAAGAGCAGGGAGGAGAGTAAAGGCAAACAAAAATCATCCACCTCCTCCTCCTCCCAACAACAGCAGCAGCAACAACAACAACAGGCCCAACAGCAACTGTTGTCCAGTTCCCTCCCATTCCTCTTCCCTAATCCAGGACTCATGTACAATCCTCTGGGTTTGGGCTCCTTTCCCATGGGGGCGGGTGGAATGTCGGGCTCTCCATTTGGTAATTTGGGACAGGGAAGCCTCCTCAATGGTTTGGATGGGAGTGGGGGAAGTGGAAATAAAAAGTCAGGCTCCTCCGGGGCCAGTAAACAGAGTTCCAGCAATCCTCTGTTGGCGGCGGGACTGGCGGGTCTAAATATTCCATCCCTCTCCAAAAAAGATTTGAAGGAGCTGGCTGCAATGAGTGCGGCTGCACAGAATTATTCCAAATCCGGAGGCGGAGAGCGTGGAGGGAAGGGTGATGGGCGTGGCTCTTCTTCCAAGGAGTTCCCACTGGCAGCCATGCTTTCTCATGCACAGTCCCAGCTCCCATCTCAACAGCAGAGCATGGGGACTGGGGGTGGAGGTGACAATGACTCGGATGATGAGAGTTTAAAGAGTTTGATGGGAAACCATCAGGATGAGCTTCCAGATGATGATCCAACTCCGGATGAAAATGCGGAACGTATCGTTCTCAGAGGTAAGGGGAGACTGGAGGCATCAGTCTATTTTTAAACGCATGGCATTTTACTACAATTGGTGTTACTTATTTTCATTTCCAGAGAGTAAAGAGTTGGAGAAGGAGATGGCTCAACAGAAGATGGAGACACGACGTGAAAAAAGGCTACGTGATCGTGAGGATCGTGGTGGCCTCAGTTCCGCGGAGCGTCAACTGCTCATGGAAAAGAAAAAGGAGCGTCTAGCCAAAGAAGATCAAGGAGACCCCTCCTATGGGGGTGGACAGTATTCTACTCGAGAATCTACTCGAACCACACGACGCTCCGCTGCCTCAAGGAGTAGGCTGGAGGACGCCGTTATCAAAATGAAGGAAGGGAACGACGATGGTGGAGGAGAGGGAAGTTATCCATCGAAAGATTAGTAGGCTGACTTATTATTTAAGTACTTTCACTGTGACTTAATTACTACGTAAGTAGATTAGTAAGTAATTATACATTTGAAACTGATGGGACTTGGCTGTAAGTATGCGGGCTGCTCCTGGACTCATTGTAAATATATAAGAATAGAAGGAGACGATAGTTATAAAATAGCCGGACCTCGCCATGTGGGCCAAGAACTGGGATAATATTGGTATTTTCCATGCATAATTTTAAACCAACTAATATTTTAACAATAGTAATTTACAAATGTAGAGAGACAGTAGTGCATAATACAGTTACTAGTGACAGTGTAAAAGTTGTTTAATTATTATTGTTGTGGACGTAGATAATTTTAGGATAGATAGAGAAGGACCTGGAGTGGATGTTGTAATTTAGTGGATAAATATTGACCATACAATGTGACAACCAACTCTTGTGTGTCCATATAGTTATGACTCTAGCTTTTATCTGCGTCTGTACAAGAAGAGGGATTACGAAGATGTTGGTTAACTTATGAATCATCAGTCTAATGATATTATTAATTATTATTGATAAGTGGGTGGGTATCACTTCCATTGGTCTTCATTACTTCTTGGTCTCTGTTGCTGACATAAACAATTTCTGAGATTGTCTCATTTCAATGGATAACCAAATACTAGTAATTAGGTGGAATAGATAGATGAAGTTCTGTTTACCTGATTTGTGTTCTTGTTTAGATTTGTTATGGACTGTCCAAGTATTTAATTGTTGTTTTGTATCAAGTATTTAGGAGTAAGATTACTGATATTGGTGGGAGTCCTATTTATTTATTTTCCATTATTGTGATGGCTGTTGTTTCTCTTGTTGTAAGTAAGAAGAGGGTTAGAATGTGTCCCATAGTATAGTAAAAGGCATAATTAATATTGCAAGTATTAGCAGTGTAAAGGAAGGGATTGATTAGTAGAGATATTGTAAGGATAGACGTATGATAAGCTGATAAGCTAAGCTATGGCTGATATTAGCGTAATGTATTGGTGAGACCCATTTTTGTACGTGGAGGAATCCAAGTATTTAAGTAAGGTACGTCCCGTAGATGTGTACCAGTGGTTGGGTACTTCTCGTCATGTGTGGTGGGTAGGTAGGTGGGTGTGACTAGATTGTACATTATAAATAAAGTGAAGATGTGAGGAGTTGGAATGAAGGTGGTAGAAATAAAAGGAGGAAATATTTATGAACTCTCTCTTGTGTATGATTCATCATTTCTTGTCCCTGTTCTTATTATCCTGGGACAATGGATTTTGATAATGACGTCACTCGGGAGCTGAAACCTACAATGTTGCATGTTGAACAAAGGAGTGAGGTTGGTGGACTGTGTGCCCAGATGTCTCTGCCGTCGCTGTCTCCCTCAGTCAGCCTCCTTCTTCCTTTTGCCGGTCTTTTCGCTTTATTCACCACAACTCCTCCGTCGAGTTAGGAAGAACGAGTCTCGGTTAGATCGCGCTCTACCTAAACTAACTAGCTAGACTACTACGACTACATCAGTCCTCAACTGATTAAAATATTAATCAATTAGTAACTATTTAACTCTATCCCGGCACTTACACTGTCCCTGGAGGAGTGACTCTAGTGACTGGAAGGAAGGAAGGAGAGTCCAATATTTGGATCATCAAAGGCAAACTCTTCCTCCACCAAGGAACAAGGCAAGTCACTTAATAATAATAAAATCAACCCTCCTTTTGTTTAATAACAAGTACTGTACAACTAGCTAAAGTCACTCCAGTTAACCCCCCGCTTTGATTA
>JAAXNX010000872.1:0-22178 GCA_036491905.1 Folsomia manolachei
TTCCTGTGCCACTTTACTCAACTAAAACATAAAAGAACTTCAATTTGATGTCTGTCGAATAATGGCGATTTACCAATATGGTCGTGGTGTAAGAAAAGTGTATGATAAACAAACCTCCTCATCTAAAGCCAGGGGTGGGGCTCGATGAAGGGTCCGATAATAATTGTGTGTTTCTAGGACTTGGTTTGCAAACTTTGTGTCGTAATCTAGGATATTTTCAAGTTTAGTAATAATGATCGTCATCAAATTTGTTTAATACCATTTTGATTTTTCTTCGAGGAGAAAGATGACCATCCATCTCCACCGGATGAAGGGAAGGTGTCCTGGTTATCATCATTTTTCTCGGGTGAAGGAAGACTTTCTTCCGGAGTAGGATTAGCATATGACGCTGATGGTCCAATACCAGGAGCATTATACTGTGGCAACTGTCCATGACCCTTTGAGGTGACAGAACAAATTTTTAATAGAGTCTTAGTCATCCACCAGAGGCATATTGAGACAATTTTGCTTAGGAGAAAGTCACATTTTTTTATGAGGTAGATTGGGCTTACCTGTTCAGACTCGGACAAATCATGTTCTGAACGTTCTATTCCGATGACTGGTCCAGGTTCTTTAGAATGGGACAANTGCTTAGGAGAAAGTCACATTTTTTTATGAGGTAGATTGGGCTTACCTGTTCAGACTCGGACAAATCATGTTCTGAACGTTCTATTCCGATGACTGGTCCAGGTTCTTTAGAATGGGACAATGATGATGGAGTAGCTGGTGAAGGGTCAAATCCTTGTTCATTTGCATTAGAATTGTTGTTCTCATTCTCTTCAAATCTGGGGTAATAATTTGGGTCGGCACCGTCGGTAGAAAAAAATTCCGGTTGTGCTTGTCCTTCATCATTGCCAGCCCCACTTTCTTCGAGGGGAGAGCTCGGATAACCTCCAGCCGCAGGTCCGGAATGAGGATTATGATTATCTAAACCTTGATGGCCACTCGTGCTGGTGATTGTGGGCGTGGTGGTGGGACTTGGTGTTTGTGTTGGTATCGCCACGGTTGTGGCGGCAGTAATAGGGATGGGTGTGGTTGTCGATTCTTTAGTTTTATAAACTTCCGCTGCGCCATCTTCAATTTTCGGATAAGCTTCAGAGGATTGGCCATGAGCATGACCCTGATCTGTCGTTTTATTAAAGTCTTCCTCATAGTAGATGGGTGTGACGTATTCTGGGTTGCTGGTTAAGACAGTAGGTCGCTCGTTGACGTTATTACAGTTTTTGTCATAGGTGGGATTGCATGGAATTGAATAGCTTGACCTGTCACTGGAAATTGGAGGATTGACTGGGTAGTTTGGCGAAGCCGTTTCTTCCTCCTCCGTGAGACTTGACCATCCCTGATGTTTATTTCCTGTTGGTCGAGTATTAGAAACCGCCGCTGCAACTGGTGCCAGATATCGGGGAGTGCAATCCCTGAAGTATATTGGTCGTGGGTGGTGCGGGTTGGATGCACGATAGCCATAGGGACCCTGATTGAAGTTGTAGCCGTTGTTACCTCTCACAACAACAATTATCAAACTTGTGATCAGAATGGCTGAACCCTGCATTTTCTATTTTAGTAAGCTTGAATTGGAAACTTATGAAATTTCCTTGTTTAAGATAATGGCAAGAAAGATGGGGATGGTTTCGCGTCAAAAGTTGATAAAGAGTAACTTTTACACCCTTTATATGCATCTCGTTATTTAAATTAAATATGACGCACATATAAAATAAAAAGCATGATATCATGGTTTTCAAAGCTTGTTTAATATAGATGTCAGAAACACTATTATATTTTTAGATTGTGGTGCACAGCATCATCAATATTGCTGCAAAACAGGGCGTAACCTCCAGAATTTTGTATCAGCCCCAGGAAACTGTGCATGTGATCCATGTTTTTTAATGGGCTTTGACTGTGAGCAAAATTTGACTGGACAGAAAAATTGCTTGCATAGTAATTCACAACCAGCAACTGACTGTACATACATATTTTTATTTTCTACAAATTCTGCTGGAAGGGAAAGATTATGTAACATAATTACTCGCATGCACTTTTCCATACTGACGTAACTTCTCATGACATTATAATTTACGCATAGTTATTATCGTTATTATGTTCGAAATAATTGAGTCCTGCGATGAATTGGTGAGAAAGGTAAAATAGATTTGAAAACTGAATGCTTCGTTTTTGTCTGAGAATCTTGTATTATATCCCAAAAAATTGCCTGAATTTTGATTCGTTTTCAGTAAGCTTCCAAGTTGGAAACTTAGCCTCATACGAATATGGTGGAACTAATTGTGTAACAATGCATGTCCCCTACACACTTTTTTGTCAACCTGGAACGGGCATTTTTTGTCCATTTCTTTGAAACTTACTTGTCTTGCATTCCCCACCAGTTGATTGGAGGGTGTTTCCGGCGGCTTGAAATAACGAGGCATTGCTTTGGTGAAAAAAAGACCAACTATCATATCCTGAGGCAAGCAGACTTTTGAAACCAATCCTCTTCCTTCTATCCCCTAAATTCAACTCTTCTGACTGGATAAAACTCACTGGTGTCTTTCTATCCATTCAATTTGATATTCTAACATGACAAGAATCTTGATAAAAGGAGAATTGTGAAACTTAAATTTTTTGAATATTCTGTCAAAATTTACACTGTTTTCTAATAATAATTAAATTACACCATTTTGTTTAATGAGCACTTTAACTTTGTAAAGAAGAAGTTTGACTTTTTGTATTTTTTACTTTGGCTGGACTGAGATTGTTGTAAAGTTTTACATGATTAGTTAAATTTTCATTTTGCTGGGTGCGGAAGTGGAGGTGTGGGTTTCTTTCTGGAGATGGGGTCACGGGCAGAGGTGGAGACCCACGCGGTCAGGTCGAAGGCAGCGGAGAATTTCCAGGTGGAACATGACAAATTTTTGGAAGACTTTGAAAGTAAGATGGAGATGAACACTTATTTACTTATTCAGAAGGAATGAATGAGGAGATGGGTTAATAAAGATGAAGTTATTAAACGCTTATTATTTGCAGAACCCACCGTAATTTATAGACTTATTCGGGCCACATCTCTGTCAAATGTAAGGAAAATTAAGGATTTTTTTGCCGTTGTAAGCACGAGACTTTATGATAATGTTGTCCCTTGTTGCAGCCACGCTTTCTGTACAGAAACTTGAGCTATATGAAGAATCGTATATCAAGGACTAGGAAATTCCCCAAAAAATTTGAGCTAGATGACATGTTGAGCCAGGCAGTGTCAAAGAAGGCTTTTGAAGAGGCGAAGGACAAAACAATACTTACCAAAAATGTTACAGAGTTCGTCAATGTTATTGTACTGGGATTTTGTGATGGACAAACTTGTAAGACAATCACAGCAGCATTAATATATTTATGACACAGTTATAAAACTTGGTTGATTCCACATAATGACAGGGGCCACTAATACCGACGCCAAGGTTGATGTCCAGGTACTTCGTATCTGCGGAAATCGTCGAAAGGAAAGTCAACTCACCTTAAACAAGTCGTTTTCTGGAACCTGCAAAATTGCGATTAAGGCTCAGACTGAAGAATCCTTGTACAGAGACTTTTCTATTTCCATTCCGAAAGGGAAATATCCCGTTCTTGCCATTCCTAAGGATGCATTTAACATAGTCAATGGACACATTGTCCAATCAATAAGGCTGGCTGTCCGGGTAGCCATCCCGGTCTCAAAACTGGTCTCGAAAAACGACACTGCCACTAAACAAGACTTATTGAATGGGAATGAGAATGTGGATTTCGAAAAGTCCTGCAAAAGCGGAGCTGCTGCTGCCAATGGGCGTGCCTCACTTCCCGGTTATGGTGTCAGCCTACGGAAAACAAATGGTAATGGCGTAGCCACTGATTGTCCAAGTGCAGAGAAAGAAGCAAAGTCCAAGAGACTGCGATCAATGCCAACTAAGGATAGAGAAAATTTTGTGTACGAGGATAGGCACACCAGTAAGAATAATGGGAAGATGGCTAACGAAAGCGTTGTCTATGTTGGAGTTCTCACCATATATGATAGAGAAAACAAAATTAATATTCCTGATGAGGGGAACTCAGATTTGGAAATTAGACTTAATAGACAAGATGGTAAAAAAACAATTACTCAAAAACGGGCTCGACGCGAGACATCCTGGGAGATTTCCTTACAACCTGTAAGCTTATTAATTTCCGCGATTCCAGAGTTATGCTAGAATATCGGTTGTCTATACTGACTTTATAATTGACAGGATCATGCCAAGGTGCAAGAATATTTACTAAGGAATGAAAATAGTGCAAAAATAGCACTAGCTTTTAGAACATCAACAGAACGATGGCCAGACGTTGTAACAAAAATTGACCCAGTTAAACCAGCACTGCCAGGTAAGCTACATACGTACCTATATTTGTCTTTGACATATCTTTCAGGATTGCAATTTTTAAATTACATTACACTGATTTTTTGGCTTAGCTATAAGGGACTCGGATGACAAGGACGAGACAATGACTGTTCGAGTAGTTTATTATTTTGTCCGTGGAACCGGGCCAAGGCAGTCGACGGAGTGTCGGAATGACTTGAGGTGTCCCTGGTGCTCTATAAATTGCATTGTACTCTATTCCTTATTGAAGCACTTGGCCGTGTGTCATCCACGGTTTAAATTTACTTTTTCGGTAAGCTCGCAGATGGCATCGAATAAGACTTGCATCTCGGACTCCAATATTTAATTTTTATCCTTCCTACAGAGAATTAACAATGGAGCACGCGTAGATGTTGCGTTAAACGACTCATTTGACGGTTCATACACGGGATCGGCCTACGACCTTGTTGCTCAACCTCCTGGACAAGCATTTGGGCGCGATGTTCCACCTGGTAAGAGGACTCAATTATTCTCCATGTTGGCCTTCAGGCCTAAAAGGATGAAGCAACAACAGCACTCTTTGCAAGAGTTTTTCGACCACGAGGATAAGAACACTGATCAAAATAGAAGCTATATGATCGGTCATAACAGGTGAGTCCTTTGCATTGGGATATTTTTGGTGCGTTTTTAAAGTGTTTTAATATTTTAAACTGTTTACCAGACTATACCACCACACAACCACTTGCTTGCCGATTCATCCTCGTGAAATAGACGTTGATTCTGAAGGTGAACCTGATCCAGAGTGGCTCAGAGTGAAAACGTGCATGATGATTGATGAATTTACTGATGTAAATGAAGGGGAAAAGGAAATAATGAAAATGTGGAATCATCACGTAATGCATGAAAAGTACGTTGCTCACACTGCATTGAAATTTAATCTAAAATGTCATTACGTTTACTAATGAGATATCTATTTCTTTAATCAAACAATTTTAGTTATGTGGGAGACTGCCAAATATCTCTGGCATGCACAAGGTTTGTGGACCGATATGGTCACAAAATAATTGAGAAGAACCTCTACAGGAATTTTGTTTTGCACATTACAAATCTGTATGATTTTGGTCTTCTGCCTGCCCAAGGATTCCACGCCACAGTACAACGTTTGCATGGCCAAATGAAAGACAACAACTCGGCAGGGTCACTCAAGCAGTCGTGGGGTTCTTCAAGATTAAATGTAATTCAGTTTACAATAAAGATTATTAATCAAGGTTCTCAACACTAGATAATAAGTTTTTGCTTGTCGTTTAAATTTATAGGTGTCTTCAACATCTACATCAGTATCATCACTGTCGACACCTTCACCTATAAATACATCTACAAATGGAAACAGTGAACCAATGGATATTGATGATATAAGCTCTGCTACCATCAACGGTTCCAGTTCTAATAGGAACGGTTTGTGATGACCAGTTAAATACATAAGGGATGAAATATGAAAGTCAATTTGGCACTCAAGCAGAATTTTCGAAAGCCGCCACGTATATTGCACGTATATTGTTGACCATTATGAATATCACTTATCACGTTGATAAGAAGTGCCTACACACGTCTAGTGTCACGATAGTTGATAAGTTTATATATTAGAGTTTTCATTGTATTCGTTTTAAACGAATCGTTTAGTTAAACAGAAAAAAATGTTAACTGTTATTTTGTGCTCTGCAAGTACAATAATTGAAATAATTTTATGACTCGTTACTAGTAATGCTACGAACGAGGGCGTAGTTGTAAGCTGAAGGATTATCAGACCTACCTGACTTGATTTCAACTGCTATTTATTGTATTTATATTTTCTTTCAGTTTAGTTACCAAATTCTCTATCTTGACTTCGCATACATTTCAAATTTTCACGATATGTAAGGCATGTATTTATTCCGGGTGTAAACATAGTGCGGAATTGAAACAATTATCTTGCGTTGTATTTTAAGAAACCAGCACCTTATATGTGAAGAAATTTACAATTTCTAAAAAAATAAATCACAGTACAGATAGTGTGCTTATAATGCACGAACAACGGAGAATGACTAATGTCACACCTAATGTCATACCTGCACAAGCCTTTGACGCTTGGTCTGCCAACATATAAATATTTATTTATAAATATTAGAAACTATTTAGATCAACGACTTTATGTGGCAAAAGTATATTAGGCATGTCCAGAAATATTTTCACCGTTTCTTTTTAAGTTGACCCTCGTCTCAAAGCATTATATTTTGCAGGCTACTAAATACTAACGACTGGTACTTTGTCTGGGACTTCAGGAAAAGACTCCTGGCAAAATAATAATTTCTGCCAAAGGACTTGCCCATTGTTTGGATGGATATTGTCTCATTTTTTTCAGTTCGGACAATAAGTTCTTGTTCAATTGTCTCCATTTACATGTAGGAGTACAATTATTACACCACATCAAGTAGTAGAAACGTTAGTACATATTTATTTCATCCCAGCATTCTGCTTTTTTCTAAGTTCTCCTTGTTTAATACTCAAGGTTTTTGAACAGTTGTTTAAACAGTACAACCGAGGGCCACTGCGAATTTCGACATGAGTTTTTTAACATCTTTAGTTTTAGGAAGATTTTGGCCACGGCGAGCGCGACCATATTGGCGCAGCTTTGCTAGAAAACTCTAAATTGCATCCTTCTTCGCGATATATACTTACTTACTAACGGCAAAAATTAAATTCGGTATTTTGGCGTGATTTTGATCTGAAACACTTCGCCTTTCAGAAATCTAACTTTAAGCATTCTTGGCGTATTAGTTTATCCTGTATTGCCGTTCATTACTAAATGAGTCAAATACATCAAATTCAGAAGGGAACCCGATCAAATCCACCACATTATATTTTTATTTTATGCGATCCGAATAAAAGCTACAACTCTGAGAAACTTCAAGTTAACATGCATGCATTACAAAAAGACTACAAAAAACAAGGTGACATATTTAACAAATACTGACAAGTAGTATGTCCCACTTACTATATTCCATTCATTGGTAACAATGTTTGAGACTGTCGCACAATCCTTTTCTAATTGTCTATATTTATATGCCCAAAGTTAGTAACAAGTCTGCAAGATCATTTATGTATATTGCTAATTGAACATTTATTGACGCAGTAAAGAAAAAGAAGACTTACTCTAGTATTAAGGATAACAAATGTTGGACTCTAACAATTACTTGGATGAAATAATTATAAATTTATAATAATTGATTATAGCTTCCATCCATCCTCTCCTGCTTCTTGCATGCCAAATACCGTTCCAACCTTTGTTCGACCAGTTTCAAATGCCCCGACTGGTTTTACTGTAGGTCTGGGATTCTTAAAGAGAGATACATACCCATACGAGCAAAACACGCTTATTTAAACCCTTTTTAACGTTTTTTAATTTATAGAATTGCACCACAAATAATTTTAGAACTGAACATATTATAAAACAAAATAATAAATTGCCACATTCTCCTAGTTATTCACTAAATCCGGATACGATCCATCATTTCTTGGTTGAGACTCTCAACTTGAGTGCAAAAAGGGTAACAGGAAAGAACACAAAATATTAAGGTTAATTGTTCTTTAACAAATTTTTGGGATTTAATTAATTTTGCTTCGTGGTGGCTTTCATGATTTTTTGATATTTGACAAAAGTTTTTATTGCGAAGAGAAAATTTGAATTCAACCGTTACGCATAAAATTTTAGCGGGATGTTTAATTGAAACATATGTATTGCTTTTAAAGCGTTGGAATAGGGTAAATTTCAACTGCACACTCAATTTTAATGAATTTTCGTTTCTTTAAATTATAGGAAGGACCCGTCAAATTCTAGGAATTTTCAGATATGGTATCAAAAGAATAAGTGAATGCTAATTTTTATGTTACAAATTAACTGAACTGTTTCATTTTATTTTAGTTCGCTGGTCTGTAGTTCTATTAAATGGCCAGTATGACCAGCTCTATGAAACACGACCAGGATACCGTGGGGGGAAGCGTTTACACCTCCGACTCACTGGATTCAGAGCCAGATGCTCCCTTCCGTATCATTGATCCGTCATCTTTAATGGAGGACGAGTTATTTGAGGAAGATGATTATGAGGATGAGGATGAAGAATATGACGAAGAGGAACTAATGCATTTTGCTGAAGCTCGCCCAGTAATTAGTCAACCGCAAGAACCTCAACAAAAGGCTAATGCACGTCAAAGGAAGCAACAAATTCAACCCTTGATTCGAGACGATGACGATCAATTCAACCTTTTGACAGTTCAAGAGTATTCAGCAATTGAAAAGCAAACTAAGAATAAGTTCAATAAAAAATCCTCCAAAGACAAATTGTATATGCTCAATCCGGATGACTTTAAAAATGATCGTTTAAAACAACAGCAAATCCGAAGAGCAAAAGTCACTCATAATCACCACAGGAGAAAAAATCGAGAAATTCAAAGACTTCAAGGTGAAAATAAGAGGTTGAAGGATTTAGTTGGATTTTATGAACAAAGGGAGAAACGTATTCGACAAAATTGCCGGTGTGAAGAGGTCTCAAAATTGTTGGATCTAACAAGTGTGACGACTGTTGAGGAAATTACGAGCCCCAAAATATCCACAACTCCTGAGAAGCCACCTCAATCTAACGTCACAGGTCCGCCGGAAGTAATTGAAATAAAAGCGTCACCCCCACCCCTACGTAAGAAGTCAATCACAAATCCCAGTCAACAAGATTCTAAATGCTCATCCTTGCCGAACAAAGATGGAAATATGGCTAAACCTGAAACGGGACCGTCACCAAAGCCTTCACCAGCTATTGTTCCTGGGCCAAGTGCCAGCGCTTCCTCATTTTTAAGAAAACAAGTTGGCTCCTCTCTCTCTTCCACTAAACAAATTACCGAATCGACACGCCAAAGTTCGTTACCGAGTTCGTTTTTATCAAAAAAGCCAAGTACTACTACCGCAACAACAAAACCAGGAATATTTGTTCCATCAGTACCACCAACATTTAAAAATAGTTCTGCCGGCCCGTCCACATCCTCTTCGACCAGAAATGTGTTGGTTATTAACAAAGGTATTAATGGGACAACACTCGTAAAAGTTCCTGCATCTGCCTTATCTTCTTTTGCAGGTGCATTTGACAATTTTAAACCTGCACAGAAACCCACAGAGACAAAACGAACATATTCACGTGTAAACCGTCGTCAAAATAATAAACCTGCTGCATCTTCTACTCCCATTACCACAACTAGAATGAAATCAATCAATCCGCTTTCACGTTTACAACACACATTAAAAACGATAAGCAGCATAGTTGAAAGAGGACAGAATTTGCGAAATGGCACAACATCCCATGGCGCTAACACGGCGAAAAATCGTCCACCAACATCCACAGGCAAGTTATTGGGGACAGAAATAACTCAGGAGATTTTACGTTATTGGTCTGATGAAGTGATTCCTCTACCCACTCTAACAATAAATGCTTCGCCTCCATCAGCGTCTAAAACTAATATAACGAGTAACACATGCCACCCCAGTTATTCTCCACCTGACATTATCAACAATGACGAAGAATCTTCCGGACGACGTAAAAGGTCTGCGGCCACATCCAGGCTCAGCACTGCTGAATTGCTTCGAGGCACGACTGGTTCGAGATTACAAAACAAGTGTTTGAAAATGTCAGAGCATATCCGGAGAAGTAGCGATTTATTGGATTGCGTGGACTGGGACACGATTGAACTGCAGTATTTACAACCACGACAAATATATGCAATGAAAAATTAATCGTTATTAAGTAGATTTAGATGAATTTCGTTTTACTAGTGCCGGAGGTAGGCGTACTTTATTCGAACATTTTGTCTGCCTGACCACAGTCTAAATGGTTCCACAAACTAGGTTCTGTTTGTCATTATTATTGCGCCTTTAGGTGTTTTGCATCCAATCGCCAAATCAGGGTATTGTCGACATTACTAATTAAATAGGAGTGTGAAATTAACTTTTGCGCCTAGTAATTGGAAAATAAATCGCGAAGCGGTTTCAAAAATTTAAGGTGATGAAAGGCCATGTAGGCATTAAAGAGCATGTAAGGTCGGGATATCTTCCATTGTTTCTATAATTGTTGGTAAGCTCAGTTTCGCGGATTACTACAATATTTAAAGATGCTCAATTAATGCAAAATGTGTTCATGAATAAAGTGTCCCGAACGCCTCCGTTTTTGTTAATATAATGTGCAAGGTTTTTAAAAAGTGTTTTAACTGCTCTTAGTTTTAGTATGTATCGTCGCATATATTTACATAGATTACAATATTTTAATTACGATTTTATAAGACTATATTGTCCTCTAAGATTTTCTGGTTCCTTCTCCATCTCGAAACTGTACCAAAACGACAAGAAAAGTCAACACGGCAGAGCCTATCTGCAAATTTTTCACAAATATAATTAATCACGAAATCTTGTAAATAATGCATCTTATTCATAACTATATTATGACTAAACATGTTACCGATATAAGCAGTCCTGTTTATGATAAAGAATGATCCTGAATAAAAATAAAGATGCAGTTTTTAATTCTCTTGTTCAAATCATAAATTATTAAACTTTGTTTGCCCTGATTTACCTGACTCTTACTGTAAGTTTATCCAGAGCCATTTCATGCATAAGGGACGCCACCTACAGAAATTACCATTGTCATATTTTTCATAAAATTTAATAGCCAAATAAACACCTTCAGTCGCATTTCTTCTCCCAACAAATGCTGTGGAATCCGACAAACAGCCTGAAATACCAATTTTTGATTGACTGCCAACTTTCCAGTTTCCGTCCCCAAATGGTACAAAATTTTGAAGCACATTGCCAGTGGCAAAATTCTTCTCCAAAAACCTCTCCATCTGCCACCCAAGTAATTAAAGTAAAAAGATAGCTTAAAATCATAATAGAATTGTACGCAATTTCCAAAAATATTCGAATCGAAATTGACTTCTCGTTTTAACCACATCCACTACTCTATAATAGTTTATTACGCAAAACTTCAACTTTTCCTCATCAATCACTTTTCGGAATGTGTTAGAAATAGCGTCGTTTTTAACTTAGATCGAGTAGATTTTAAACATTTTTTGAAAATCTAAATCCGAGTCTGCAATATCCAAAGTCTCAATTTCTCTCATTTCTGCTGCTATCATTTCCAAACAAGCGTTGGCAATTTGGGCTGGAAATGTTAGCCAAAGGGATGCAAATACATTTATAGCTCCGAGGACATACAATTATTAAAAGAATAGGCATCAGTGGCTCTGATCCAAAACCTCCATCTTGACTAAGAAGAAATGATCCGGATAATTGACCAAAAAGAATCAAAATTAAGCCGAGACTACCTAAAATATTTAGTTTTACAGAGGTCTGAATTTTTCTAAAGTTTCCACTATGCTTCGCCAAAACATCCGTGCTCACAACAAAATGGCCACCAGGAGAGGATGAAATTTGTTCAATTTTTGAAACAAAGTTTTGCCACATTTGAAGAGATTTTTTAGGATAAAGTATCTGCATTAATCTGTGTATCATGAAGTGAACTGTGGTAATAATGATTATGCTGTTGAAGGAAAGTCTTTCAGTTTTGCTCTTTAGTCGGAGAAGATGTGCCATTTCCTCATTTAAATAAAACCATGTGAAGGTCGCCAACGCTTGGGCGACTATCAAGCCTAGTGCAAAAAACACGGGGGTGCTGAACCAATTAAAGGTCAAGATCTTGCCACCTTTGCGCCTTTCTTTGGATATGGACAAATTAAAATATCCAGTCCGTTGGGTGACGTAGATTCCCGTTGAGAGGATGTCAATTAAGCTAGATTCAACTGTGGGTGGGGGAGGCAGGGATTTTGCTTGAAACATTGCAAAAATTTCAAGAAATGGCAATTAGTGAAACCCTTCAGAACCTCTGAATCAGAAGACTGTAAAAGAATAAATGAAAGGTTATGCAGCATAACTTATGCTATAAACAAGTTGAATAAATTGGACTAATTTTGGTAATTGGTTGGTTGGATAACATGTAATTGAGCAAACAATTGGTGCCCCCACACACAGACAATTAGTGGATAAAGTAAAATGAGAAATAATTCATCAACAAGTTATTAATTTTCGATTTTTATTTTATACACCGAACACATTCTGATCATGAGTTGAATTGATCGTCACATATATATTGACATACAAGAAAGGTCACGTCACCACAGTTGAAATCGTTAATCTTAATCAAATCGATCGGAGTTTCGTTAATATAGTAGATTGAATTTGGGTTATGTGTGTTTCGTTAGAATTACTAATTTCGATTATATAATAATATTAGTTTTCATTATCTTAGTCATACGTATTCGTCGACACTTTGCAAAATACAGTGGGTTAAGAATGATTGTAACTGGACAATAGGATTAGAGATTGACAGACGGGGTGTCAGTTGACAATAAATATTTGTATGTGACGTGCCACTATCTTTTACTGAATTATAAAAATGAGAGCATTGCAGCATTTTTGCAATTAGTCAATATACTAATTTGCTAATCGGCGTTTTTTATATGTAATAATTCCGTAATAATAACTGATAACAATAAATCATATGTATATTTCTAACTAGGTATAAAATTATATCTACAACTTGTCTACATTTATTAAGTAGACAATCCGACTATACAATATTATGGCTTGGGAAGATAAATTGTCATTGTGATGGCTAATTGTAAGTAGTTACGTTTGTAGGGCTTGTAAAAATTATGATTACAAATATTATTCAAGTTAAATTATGTACAGTTAAGCAGCGTATATTGTAATTCGTTCGCACGCGTACATTTTCTTACAAACGCAGCCCGTAATTAATTTGTGAACGCTTTAATATTTACATGCAACTAAATTATCAATAATTATATTTACGTCATTAATTAAATATATTTATGATAATAATTAATTCTATTAAGTTCTCTGAATAATGGTGTGCATAATATCTAACCCTTAATTATTACGGATACAAAATTCACACATTTAAATATTCATTGTCACATACTTTTATACACATTCAATCAATTCCGCACAGTTGATTCAATAAAGTATACTTGTTGCTGAAGAAAGCGTATGATAAAATTTTATCCAATATTTATGTAGACCATACTATTTGCAGATTGTAAGTGGTGAATGAATTTAAATTTCACATTCGAAAGCATAATCAAGATAGAATATTTCAACAAAAGTGGGAAAATGTTTACTCATTAATATTCGTAAATCTAATACTCGTACATCTAAATTGTCAAATAAAATTTTAAGTGGCTACCTTACTTTCTGAAAACAAAAGCTATTCCTGCCTGCACCAAACTCTTGAATCTTTCCCATTCTTAAACAACCTTTTGCATATAACGCAAAAGGGTGAGATCAGATCATAATTATATATTTTTTTATTATTAAATTTCCTATCTGTAATAATGATTAATAATGATTTTCTTGAAGGTACAAAAATATAATTATATCAATGACCACCTCTGTAAAAATAATGCGGCAGCAATAAACACAAATTGATAAAGTTTGGAAAATAGCGTCAAGTTCTATTCTTTAGTACAACTTAATTACTTTGGACAGTATAATCGTTGCATGGTTAATTAATGCTGACTTGGAAGGGATGGATGATAAGCGACGAGATGAATTATGAAGGACAACAAAGCTACGCAAGAATAAACTTTTAACTCAATCACTCACCACATAACACACACACCACAAATCACTTGAGCATTTAAAATAATTGAATTAGAAATTATGTTTCTTGTTGCATTCATTTTTCTCAGTGGGATATATTCTTCGGGGACTTGAGTTTAGAGTCCAAGGACTTTTTGGACTGGGAGGGTAGACACTTGACATTGTTTTTGAAACTTTTACTACAATCTACTAAATAAACGAGTCTTCTTCATTTTCGCTATGAGAATATAATGAAGTTGACGTCTCTAACTGGGTGGACTGACGTCAGACAATTATTTCTCTGATAACCCTCCTGTTCCTGGAGTTGGGTGTGGAGTATCCACTTTCTAAAGACTCTTCAAATGTCATTCTATTAGGATTGGAAGACTCCTCGTGACCTCCTCCGATATTTGGGTGGGGATGTGTATGGCTATGACCCGTCGATTCTAAATATGGGTCAGGCAACCCGCTTAGCTCATGGTATGGTGAGTTATCACCTGTAAGTTGAGGTAATCAGTAATTAGTAAAACCGGAGAAAGTAAACGTTCGAAACTTGAAAAGTAAAAATGTCTCAAAAATGAACCTTACCAATTAAATCCAGTCTTCTCTTAGGTTTTGGAATTGGACCATACGGGTCGGTAGCATAATTACTGCGGTTATCGTACGGAGCATAATCATCCCCACTAATGTATGACTGTTGAGGATGGTGTTCGTAGTTTCCACTATTTCTATGAGGTGCTTGTTGTTGCTGTTGTTGTGGATGATGCATGGTTGCATGAAGATGATTGTGATTCTGCATAGATTGATTTTGCATATTGATTTGTTGATCATTTGGCACGAGTTGAGGAGCTTTCCATAATGAATCCTGGGAATTTACGGATCCACCATTGTTCGAGTTGGAGTAACTGTTCTGGTCAATGTAGGGGATTGCTGGAGTGAAAAGTAGTAAATAAAATAAAATGGTCAGAAAACTGTGCAATTTGTATCGGAAAAAGGAAAGGTTGTGTGAATTGAGCAAACGGATGACGACTTACTTCCATTTCCATTAGGTTGATGGTGCAGTCCATTATAACTAATGTAACCATTTTGTTGATCGAAATTTTTCAAGTCTTCAATAACATCCATTGATCGTTCCAGCCCTTTATTCTCCATTCCATTGGTGTAATAGGGTGGAGGAGCATCTTGAGTGGTTCCACCATTCCCTCCACGACCCATTTCGTAATCTTTCTTTACAATTTTCTTCTTGCGACAGCAGCAAAACATTAAGATAAGACCCACGCAGAGCAGGATGACAACTCTGTAATAGACATTTTTGAAATATAGTAAAAATTGACACAAAATAATGAACGTTAATTATTAAACAAACTTGTTACATACCCAGACACCACTCCTCCAATTACGTAAGGGACTCGGGCAGAGATGTGGGCCTTTGCGGGGACGGAGCTCACTAAAACAAAAAAAATGGATTAATTCATAATATGTACAATCAAATTTTGCATAGTACAATAAAAACACAAGAGAAAGTAACAAACCTTCATCAGCATTAATGGAATTCCCACAAGCAGTTTCAGATTCGAAACATATTGAGACTCGAACGGACTCTAAAGGTTTTTCTTCCTCAATAACGTGTTCATGAGTATTGACAAATTCTAGCAACGGAAGCATTCTATACTTTCTCCAACTGGCTTCACCCGACACAAATACTTCAATCTATAGAGAAAGTAACAAACGAAAGGGAAACGTTATTTCACAATATGTTCAACTCACATTAAAGTCAAGTCAGCTAGATGTGTGTAATTCAAAGAACAATTTCGTCACGTAAAATGTAAAATGCAACAAACCTTTGCTTCCGCCATGGGCATGGGTTTCAAAAGGTTAAACAACAAAGTTTTCGACTTTGGTTCAAATTTAACCTCGACAGGGTCGGGAATCTTGGTCAAATCAACCTTTGTAGAGGTTGTGAGGTTTTTGGAAAATTCGCTAGAAATAAAAAATATTTATTTTAAAGGAATGCATAGTATGTTGGCCTGCTTTGTGGTGACGCTTTTCTGCTTGCCTTATGACATTAAACTGCCATAATTTGGACCTGAGGTCCACCATCTAGTCATGTCCGGTACGACACTAACCTACACAAAACTACCTACTTTCTCCAAAGATTTCTAGTCAGTCCGAAATGACACAAAACTAGTAACTTTCACCAAAGATATATTCTAGTCAGTCCGAAATGACACAAAACTAGTAACTTAAACCAAAGATTCTTCTAGTCAATATGTCCGAAATGACACAAAACTAGTAACTTAAACCAAAGATTCGTTTAGTTTGCCAAGGGGTAGGTTAGTAACTATCCTTCCATGAACGGGGCTTTCTCAAGCCAATTGATTAATTGGTGGCCAAAATCACCCGATTACTTTGAGGTGTGCTAAGTGGCTAGGTGGACACGTCGTTCACAGCCTAAATGCCGAGAGACTGGAACAAGCCAAATATTGAGAAGGTGGACAGTCCCTCCATAGGAAAGGAGGCAGCCCGTGTTATTTCCTAATTTGTTTGCAAACTACTCGAAAATAGTTAAATACGACAGAAGTAATTGTATACTTTGAAGTTTTGGCATTAAATAGTCCATTATCGGTATATAGATTGCTAAAATGGATATGCATAGAGGTGAGAAGCGACAGAATGAGGAAGAAAGCAGAAGTTGTGGCAGGCAAGAGAAAGCGAGCAGAAAATGAGGAGATGAAGAATAGTGGGCTTAGCCAGCCGTTAATGAAATTAGATATGGACGCAAATGAACCATTGGTGGAGATGAAGCTTGGAGAAAGTGAGCCATTCTTGTCAATTTTAAGTCTAAATGCAGAAAGATTTACGCCTGAGAAAGGAAAGCAAATTTCAATAATTGCGGAAAAAGTCAAATCCAATGTGATATGCATCTGTGAGACTGCCCAAAATGCAACATTTCCACAGTCATTATTAGACTACGATAGTCTACGCCAAATGCTCCCCGATTCTGAATGGGATTTGCATGTAGTTCCATGTCCATGTCCACGCTCACTTTTCTTTAGTGGACATGGCATGGCACTATTTACCAAAAAAAGTTTGCAAGTGACCGAATTCCACACTGTACCTCTTCCTCATTTAAATCAAAACGACCACCGCCAGTTTGTTGCCACAATAATAGCAACAGTGAATGGAGAAAGTCACACAACTGATTTAGTGTTTGTACACTATAAAAGTGGTGTACATGGTGGTGGCGTATCTGGAAATGCATATAAACGCATACAATTTCGAAATTCAGTCATTCAGCTCCAAGAAAGAGAAAAAGATGCCACACTGATTGTAATGGGTGATTGGAATGCAGATCCAAAGTGGCCAATATTTGGAGAAATTGCTGCAGAAATGCAAAGCATTGATATGCATATGAATTCTTGGGAGGTGTGGGACAAAGACAAAGTCAACACGTGGACAAGAAAGAAAATCCGAAAATTAAAACCTGATGATGGAGAAAGCGATGATGGAGAAAGCGATGATGGAGACAGTGATGAAGACAGGGATGGAGAAAGCATTGGCAACCTTCTTGACCATGTTGCATGTAAGACTGCACCTGGTGTTTTGTGTAAAGTTGATCTTCTAGGTCCACCAAATTTTACTTTCTCCTCAGATCACGAAAAGTTTTGGGTTACAAAATTGTACGTCTCAAATGAAACCCCATCCATTTCAGAATATTATTCTGACTCCATCTTTCCATTCTTTTGTGAATATTGTGGCCGTGGGTACAATAGTGAAAGTCACATTCATGATCCATGTCCCAATATCGACGAAAATGACATTGCCATGCTATACATTGATGAAAGTGAGAGAAAGTCAGAGAAAAGAGTTACTAGAGAGGAAGACTTGATTGAAAGTATGAGAACCGTTTTGGATTTTTTAGCTGAAGAGTATCAGGATGTGGCATGGGAGGAAGACGTTTTGCTATGTTTAAAAGTTAATCAATACATATTTAATAAAGTCAGACGATTTTTAAGAAATAAAAACAGAACATCTATCATAACTCTGGATCCATGGGACAAAGAAATATACGCTTTGAGTAAGTCCTGTTTGGCTCATGCTTATAACTTGTGCATATCAGAAGAAGCAAAGCTTGCAATCAAAAAACTTAAGAAAAAGAAAGATGCTCAACGTTGGGATAAAAAGACCGGCAAAACAATTGATAGAGAAGTAAAACAAACAGTTAAAGAACAAGTGGAAAATATGAGTGAAGAAAAATATCAGATATTGCTAAAGTCATACAGGCAAAAGAATTACAAGGGTGAACCAACCACGGAGTTGGAGAAAGCTGCAACTCGCAAGTATGATAGAGAACGAAAAACTGCAAAAAAACGATAAATTGGTACCCAAGAATCACCAAAACTCTGTGAAAGAACAAGCAGAAAGTATGAGTGCAGAAGAACGCCAGAAATTATATAGTTCAACCAACAACTGAGTTGGAGAAAGCAGCGGAAGCAAAGTATTAAAAAAATCAACGCAAAAAACGAACAAATTAAAATTAAAAAACACATTATAAAGATGAGTTTGCATGGAGAAAGTTCTAGTCAAGGGGGTGGAAAGGTAGTTAGTTTTAGTTTAGTTAATATTTTAATGCCAAAGATATTCAATGCTAGTCAAGGTGGATTTAAACGCTGTGATAGTCTAATCCTGCGGGGTTAGACCAACCTCGTGTGTGTGAGGTAGGGAGATGGTGCCACCCCATTGTAGGTCCACCCCCACCAGTGTGGGCTCCTTTGACACTGGTATTAGGATGAAGGAACCAAAGAAAATCTAGTCATATGCAACAAATGCCAAAGAGAAAGCTGTGATATGCAACAAATACCAAAGATAAATCTAGTCAGTCTGAAATGACACTAAACTACAAATATATGTTACAGCATGAGGAGAGGTCCCCGCTCCCCTGCCCTGGACAACACTTCAATCAGAAGTGGCTGACGTCTCCTCAAAAAAAATGTACTTAAAACAAATTACCTTCCACCACCATCGTTAACAGCCTTGATCTATAAAAAATAGTAAATGCGTCGTCAGTTTCTTTTCCACTGTTTGAAAACGAGATGGACAAAGGAGAGAAAAATTGCGGAAATTGCAATTCATTCAAGCTTACTCTAAAGACATAGTTGGTTTGCTCCTTCAACCCGGTAATATTGCAGGGATTTTCTGGACAACTGGCTTCCCTGATGGTATCTCTATCCTCATCTGAGAAATACTGAACCAAATACTTTGTATCCGAATATCCACCATCAAATCCAGCCTCCCATTGAAGCAGAATAGAAACTTGAGTAGAATCAATGGCTCGTACATGTTTTGGTATTGATGGTGGTCCTTTCGGCTGGAGGTTGATTACTGTGGATGCATTCGAGATTGAATTCGTTGATCTGCACTTATAGTCTCCAAAATCTTCTTCTTGTATTCCATGTACAACTAGGGTGGAAATGTACACGTCGTTTGCCAAAATTGTCAAGTTTTGTTCGTATGTCCGGCCATGTTTTGAGTCAAAGTTGAGATTTAGGGAGTTGAAACCCCAATCAAATTCTGGTTTCGGGAATGCTTGAACTTTGCAGGGAATATGAGCAGTTTCCCCAATGGAAAACGCAACTCGATCGATTTCATTTTTATGTTGTGGGATAAAAATTGGTTTATGCTGAATTCTGAGATACATGTGACTTTCTTCCTTTCTCACTTCATTCTCTGCGACACATGCAAAATAACCTCGATCCTCTGCAAGGATTTGTCCACCTAATCTGTTCTCTCCGGAAAAGTGTAGCGTGCTGTTGACAGTATATGCTCCACTTTTAACTTCAATATCATGAGATTCAATTCGGTAAAATCCACGAGCCAGTTGAGAATTTGGTTGAAGGATTTGTCCATCTTTAAACCATGAAATGGACGGTCTTGGTTTTGCCGTTGCTGTACAAGTAACCTTGAAATTAGTGTCCCCAGCTCGTTTTAGAATTTGAGATTGCAGAGTTTGAACGATTCGAGGGGCTTGGTAGACTTTTAAATCCGCCGAAGCAGTGGTCCCGACGCCGATTTCGTTCGTTGGCTGACAAAAATATTTCCCTTCCGCACCTGGAAAACAAAGATTAGTTAATATTAAATCTTTAAAAAATAACAAAATGTTCCGTTAAAGATTTCGTGTTTCTACAATTACTTCCGCGATCCATTATCTATTACAGCTTTTACATAACATCTGACTTACCGACTTTGGCAGATCCAATGTTTAGTTGAGGACCAACAGAAATTGTAGCCTCGGATCCTTCTTTCCACCATCTGAAATCATAAATAAATGTTATTACATGAATATCTAGTAGTGAATGACTGACGTACATATATGTATATGATTAGCAAATTCTCGATAACACAGCAACTTACCGAATTTGTGGAAGTGGGAAACCTGGAGGATTTGCACCACAATTCAATGTCACTCCTGCACCTTCAACCACATGAGGCTCAGAGGGTTCGATAAAGCTTTTTCCAGGAGCATGTTTAATCATTAGGGTCACACTCGCATTTCCAGTTCGCTCATACGTCGCACTGACTCCGGAAGGGTTTATTATGTTCACTGCGCGACAAACGTAGGTGCCTACATTCGCGGCGGATACGCGTGAGATTGTTAAAATATCGCCCGTCTGCCGGAAACTAGGGTCATCCTTTTTTATCCATTCAATAGATGCGGGTCTTGGGTTGGAAGACTACAAACAAATTAATGAATTAAAAATTGGTTGATACCAAGCCTAGAAAAACTGGCGATTGATGTATCTAAACATTAAATACTTATATCCATTGAATCAACTTACCACGTTGCATTTAATCCAAACATTTTCGCCTTCTTCCATTTCCTTCCTCGGAATTACGCTGACGATGGGTGCATACAAAACTTCCAGACTTAGGTCAGATTCTCCAGACTGACCAAGACCATTCTCAGCTGAACATACGTAAGTCCCCCCATCCTATAAGACACAATCAAAATCATTACATTACCATTACTATAATTTCTATCACAATAGTCTACAAAATGCCTTCGAGTTGATTATGATTTAAGCATTATTTAATGGGAAAGGAAATTCACAGTTTTCAATAATCATTTTAAACAAACACTATGTAACTTTAAATACCAAAAAATCTTTTAACCTATTCAAAAAAATAAAATTGCAGTTTTAGTCAGTACTGCTTTCACCGTGTTGAAGACGTTGGAATTTGATCATAAAAATTCAACTCAGGTAAAAAGAGGAAGAACCAGGAAATCAGGGAAACGTAGTACTTCAGGAAGGAAGTAAACCCACAAATGGAAAAGTTGCAACAACAGCAACATTTATATTTATCCGTAGAAGTTGCATGTACGCAATTTAGTTCTATTTGGTCTTAAAGGTAAACCACAACAATATCAGTACAACAGATCCTGATCTGCGGATGAAATGAAATGGGAAAGGACATTGAATTGGAAAACTGCACTCGAAAGGGTTGAACTGGGACCAATAATTATGAAAAGCGCATCCTACTTTACTACTTGCATTACTGGAATATCTATTCTAGGGACATTGAGAAAGAAAACAAACCTGGATTGAGACACGGGGAATGGTGTACGTGAAACTGGTTTCACTGAACCGTCCATTTCTGGTCCATTTAACGCTGTGGACGGCCGGTTTGCTGTCCACAGAACAGGTCAGTCTTGCCGGGCTTCCTTTCTCCACCCGGAGTGGGTTTTCCGGTCCAACTTTCACTCGGGGGTAATCTACCGGAGAAAAAGACAAGAAAACAAGTTAATATCACAAACACACAGCAAAATACAACAATGTAATAGATGGATGGAAGGGGATGAATCGTAGACATCCTGCTGCTGCTATGCATGCAGTTTTATTGCTGACACTTCCACCCCCTAAGTATTCCTATTGCAGTAAGCAATTCTAGATTCAAGTTGCACGCATATTTATTATTGCTTTCTTCTTTCAACTTTAGACTGTTCTCCTCACATTACTTAAAGCATTAGGAGAAAATTATTGCTTTAAGAATAACCAAAATGCGCCCCATGG